>RJWT010055319.1:0-10172 GCA_004365215.1 Cuniculus paca
TACCAGATTGAATCCATGAGGCCATTGAAGCCAAGGGACTTTGAGATGACTTTCAGGTAGCATCAATTTCCATTTTTTGTCAGGGTCACAGGGTACAACCGTGCTGGTACAGAGGATCAAAGGTTTATTCAGACACTACTTGGTCTGAACACCAAGAGGCCCAACATTAGGGAGTTGCAAAGGAGCAGCCCCAAACCAAGAACTCTCTCTGGCTTATATTTAGAATACAAGGCAGTACCATAGAAAAGGCAGAAGAAAAACATCTTGGATAAGGAACTGTGTCAAGGCTAAGCAGTTTATTAGGGAAAGGGGAAAGACAATGACTGGACACAACATGTTTTTCCAGTCTAAACATTTTGCTGTTTAGAGTCTGTGTTATTTTCAGCACATTATGTTCAGGGCCTATGTGCTTTTGCCCCATAGGTCCTTCATTACTCTTTAACCATACATTCTAGGGCCCGTGTGTTTTGCCCAGTGGCCCCACTCATGACTTTAGTAATTCATTCCTCCAGCCAAGTGCCCAATGATGTCAGGGATTCTTTTTCAGCATCTTTACTGAGCTCTAACCCTCTAGGTAAAATGCACACTTCACAGGTGTCGGTACTTTTACAGTTGTGTAACTCAGAGCATTTGGGGTTTGCATCATCCCAAAGCTGAACCCCATATGCATTAGTTTTCAGTTTCCATCCACCTCAATTCCCTCTGTCCCACCTGTGGACAACCACAAATCTGCCTTTTGTCTCTACAGACTTTCCTTGTGGAAATTCATAAATGGGATTATTCAATACGCAAATTTTAGTGATGAATTTCTTTCATTTAGCATTTTAGTAGCTTGGGGGAACTTTGTATTTGTTTTAATAGGATTCTATCATAGGTTATATCATATTGTGTATGCTGTAATCAGTTAATGTGTATTTTGGTTTGTTCCCACTTTTTAGCTAGTATAAATAATAACACTAGTAATAATCATATACGAGATTTTATGTGGGCATGGATTTTCATTTCTTTTATTGTAGATGCTTAGGAATAGAATTATTGAGTCCTATAATAATTTTATGTTTAACACTTTTTGAATATTTCAGAGAATTTTTTTCAAAATTGTGGAACTAGTTTACATTCTCAAAAGGAGCAAATGAGGGTTCCAGTTATCCACATCCTCAGCAACACTTATCAGTCTTCTTTAATATGACCACTCTGCTGGGGGTGAAGGGGATTATATATATTTGATTGTTAAATATCTTTCCATATTCTTATTTAGCATTTACGTAATCTGTCAAGCTTATTTTAAAAGTTGGATTACCTATGTTTTTATTATGGAGTTGTGAGAGTTTTTTATATATTCTGGAATAATGTCTTTCCAGATACATGATTTACAAGCATTTTTTCCTACAATGTGAGTTGTTTCTTCATGTTCTTGAATTGCCTTTTGCAACCCAAATGTTCTTAATTTGAATGAAGTTCACTTTATCTACTGTAAAAAATCATAAGTGGACCATGTTCTTAGCTGCTACCTAAGACATTTTTGCCTAATGAAAGAAAATTCCAATCCTATGCCTTCTTAGAAGTGTGTTACAGATTCATCTCTTTAATTTAGGTATACGATCTATTTATAGTTTATTTTTGTGTGGTATAAGGAAGGTCTCATGGTTTAGATATAAAATGTCCCCCAAGAGGCTCATCTGTTCAGCAGCAAGTTTTTGAACAATGACTGCATCATAAGGGCTCGAGCTCCAACAGTGGAGTAACCCATTGATGGATTCAGAATTTGGCAGCATTAGTGGGAAGTTGTAAACAATTATACAAGGGGTCAAATAAAAGGCAGTGGGCCATGGGGCATGACCTTGAACATGTATCTTGTCCCGAGCCCTTCATTTCTGGTTGAGTCTCAGATTCCTTGTTACCAGAGGCAAGGAAGGAACTTTGCTCTATCATGCCTTGCCTTTCTACCATGAAGTTTTTGCATCACCACAGATCTAAAAGCAATGGAGGCAGCTGACTACAAATGAAACCTCTGAACTCCTGAGCTAAAACATACCTTCCCTCCTTTAAGTTGTATTTCTAAGGTATTTCATCACAGTATAGAAGACTGACCAACACAAAGGACTTCATTTTCATTAGTTTGCATAGAGATACATAATTGTCACAGAGTTCTTTGTTGAAAAGATTATTTTCCTCCATCAAACTGTCTGGTGCCCTTGCTGGATATCAAATGAATATAAATTTAAGGGTGTATTTTGAGATTTTTTAATTCTATTACACGAATCTGTCTGATCTTATGCCAATATCTCATTGCCTTATTACAGATGTACAATACAATCTCCATTGAAAAGTATTAGCCCTCCAAAGGGTGAATTGTTATATTTCAACTTTTTTGGGTATTCTGAGTTATCTGTGTTATAATATGAATTTTATTGTAAGCTTATCACTGTATGAAAAAAGTCACACTGACTCCCAAGTATTTCGTCTTTTTGCATGTTACTGTGAAGGGTGTGGTTTCCCTAATTTCTCTGTAAGTTTGTTGCTTGTATATAGAAATGATATCAATTTTTGAGTGTTGACCTTGTATCCAGCTATGCTGCTGAATGTGCTTATTAACTCTAGTAGTCTTTTGGTGGAATTTTTGGGGTTCTATGTAGAGTATCATGTCGTCTGCAAATAATGATAATTTAACTTCTTCCTTTCCTATCCTTATCCTTTTTACTTCTCTGACTTGTCTAATTGCTCTGGCTAATATTTCCAGAGCTATATTGAATAGGAATGGTGACAGTGGACATCCTTGTCTTTTCCTGACTTTAGAGTGAAAGCTTTCAATTTTTGTCCAGTTAGTACGATGTTGATTGTTGGCTTTTCATAGATGGCTTTTATCAGGTTGAGGTAGAAGCCATCTATTCTGGTTTTCTCGAGAGTTTTTGTCATTAATGAGTGTTGGACTTTATCAAAAGCTTTTTCTTCAACTTTTAAAATTATCATGTGATAATATGATATGGTTGCTATGGTATATTACGTCCATTGATTTGTGCGTGTTGAACCATCCTTGCATTCCTGGGATGAATCCTACTTGGTTATGGTGTATAATCTTCTTGATGATTTGATGCATTCTGTGTGCTAGTATTTTATTGAGAATGTTTGCATCTGTGTTCATTAGAGGATTGGCCTGTAGTTCTCTTGTTTGGTTGGGTCTTTCTCTGATTTTCATATCAGAGTAATATTTTCCCCAGAAATAAGTTAGGGAGAATTGCTTCCCTTTCAATTTCATCAGAATTTGAAGAGTATTGGCATGAAATCTTCTCTAAATCTCTTGTAGAATTCAGCAGTGAATCCAGCAGGACCTGGGCTTTTCTTTGTTTGTAAGTTTTTAATTAACTGATATTAGATTATTCAAAATTTTTACATCTTCTTGATCCAGTTTTGATAATTCATACATTTCTAGAAATCTGTCCATTTCTTCTGTGTTTTCCAGCCCCTGCAAGTAAAGATTTTTGAAGTTGGTATTGATAATGTTCTGAATTTCCACAGGATGTGTAGTGATTTCACACTTTTCATTCCTCATGGCATGAATCTGAGTTTTTTTCTTTCCTTTTCTTGATAAGTGTGACTAGAGGTTTATCAATTTTGTTTATTCTTTCAAAGAATCAACTCTTTCATTCATTAATTCTTTGTAGTGCTAGTCTCAATTGCATTAATTTCTGCTCTGACCTTTATAATTTTCTCCCTTCTATGAGCTTTGGGCTCTTCTTTTTCTAGAGGTTTGAGGTGCACCATTAGGTTGTTTATTTGTGCTCATTCTGTTTTCCTGATGTGAGAGTTCACTGCTATATGTTTCCCTCTTAGGACCACTTGCATTGTGTCCCATAAGTTCCAGTATGTTGTATGTGCATTTTCATTTGATTGTAAATATTGTTTAATTTCTTCTTTAATTTCATCTGCAACCCATTGGTTGTTCAGGGGGATGTTATTTAATTTCCATGTGTTTATGGAGTTTTGCAGTTTCTTTTGTCATTAGTTTCCAATTTCACTGCACTATGGTTGGATAATATGCATAGAATAATTTCAATTCCTCTGCATTTATGTTCTATGGGCTAATACATGCTCTATTTTAGAGAATGTCCTTTGTGCAGCTGAGAAGAATGTGTATTCTGATGTTCTTGTCCCTTGTTTATTTGAATATTTCATTCCTTTTGACAATGTTTTGGAGCTTTGAGTATACAAGTTTTGCATATCCTTTTTCAAAATTCATTTCCAATTATTACATTGTTGCCTATATTATAAATGGAAATATCTTATATGATCATTTTCAAATGGTTCATTGTTAGTGTATGGAGTTCAAAAATTTATTTTTTTATTTTTATTTTGTATTCTTGTTGAAGGAATTTGTGTGCTGAATTAATTTATTTGGTACAATTTTTAAGATCATATTATATTAAATACAAATAATTTACTTTTTTGTTTCCAAAGTGGATCCATTTATTTTTTCTTCTAGCGTTCTTGCACTGATCAAGAAATCCCAGGAAAATATTGAAAAGAAGTTATGAGAGTAGATGTTCATGTCTTGTTCCTGATATTCAGAGAAATTGTCTCAGTCTTTTACCAGAACTGATGACAATTGTGGGTTTTTAGAGATAGTTGAGGAGTTTCCCTTCTATTCCTAACTTGGAGACTGTTTTGATACCGAAGCAGTGCTGGATTCCATCAATCTCTTTTCCTCAGTCTTATGAGATAGCCATGTGGCTTTTCACTTTTGTTCTATTAATATATGCAGGGGATCTGTAATGACTGGTTAGAAACACTTCACAGTTCTTTTTCCTTCCTCCTCAGAGATCTGTAGTATTTGAACCTATGGTTGTCATTTATCCTTGCACCCGAGGGATTACAATAAGCACATCTCTCCATTAGACCTCAGAGGACACACAAAACCCTCATGTGAACAAGGTACTGACCCTTACTGTTTCAAACCCCCAAGATTTTGTCATTTGTTGTTATGTTAATATTTTCTGAATGTGTCCACAAATTCTTCTTTAAAGCAAACTCACCTGTCTAAATGTGATATGCAGATTGAAAACTCTCTACAGTGTGAGTAGAAATTAGTGACATGCTCCTTACAAACAAGTAATAATGTGTACCCTTTTAGACTAAGCCATCAGGTCTCCATATCTCTCTCTCTCTCTCTTCCTCCTCCTCCTCTCTCTGTCTCTGTCTCTCTCTCTCTCCCAACACTTTCTTTGGAGAAGCACAGCTGTCCTTAAGGAAGATATTCAGCCAAAATTATGGTGTAGAAATGTAGCCCAACAACCAGCCCTGATATGAAAAACTAGCTAAGAATGAAGTCCTCTTGCTAAATACCACATTGGAATTTGACCAGCAAGTCATACCATTGGAAGTGTTAAGTAAATATGCCAGACAAGTGAGGTCACATTTGTTCTATACAGATACACATCACTGCACTCTGACACAACAGACAACTCCCCAGAAAAAAAGTCATTGCTCAATGTTAACAAGGTTCAAAAGGGACCAGCAAGTCATATGTTAATGTTGCCTGTCTATAACCAGATTCCTACAAGTTCTTTGAGCCACTGTTACTGTTTGTCACATAACAAGTAAAATAACATCTTTTACACTTTTTCACTTTAACTATTTTTAGAGTTATTACTCTACCTTTTTGAAAATAATGTAATTCAAGTATATAAAGAACCACTTGCATAAATTAAAGCAAAATTAATCATACCTGTAGGGAATGGCAGTGGAGTGCTTCAAAGCTCCAGGTGTCAGAGGACACCTGAGGATGTGAACTCACTGTTTGGTGCAGGTACACAGCAGGATACAGTTATGTAACTATGACTAAACACAGAGAACTATGCATGCCCTGCACTACACAGTAAAGTCATATGTGATAACAACATATCTAAGACCTTGCTTGCTATTTGCTGATATTGACTCCATGAGCAATGGGGATTCTCACTCGTGAAAATACTCCTTCAGTCCCCAGCCTCAACACCATCACTTACTTATATAAAGACCTGGGTGCTCCAATTTTCCTTTTTAGATTCCTTTTTAGAGTGTACTCTTCTGGGTAGCTGCCAACACTATCCCATGAGATGTTTTCAGTCTAACACCCTGTAACTCCATGGAAGAAGCTTTAGCATTGCGAAAGTCTGGGTGATGCACAGGGCTTTGAAACATTCTGTGACCTGCTCAAGTTCTGACAGCCAGTTATGTGGTAGAGCCATGGTTAATAATCCATGTGCTTTCCACTGCACCTGGGTGCCTCAGAAACATGACCAGAGCTGAAACTCTGCCTTCACATAGACAGAGAGATCCATCAGACCCCGACCTGGCTGAGACTCCACCTCTCGACTTGACCCAACATCCTCAACTGAAAAAGGTTGACACAAAACATGGCGAGGTCTCCTCCCAAGGACGGTCCTAGTACTGCCAAGAGATCGCACCCATGGCCCCCCAGGCTGGATTGCTTGCACGTGGAGCCACTGGCAGTCAAGTCCAGATGAAATTTCCTTCTCTGACATAGAGTCAGAATTATTACTACTTCCTCCTGGGGACAGAGCTATAGTTCAGCTCTCTTATTCTCCAGCACAGGCTGATCTTTGATTTTCAGATTCACACTGAGAGTGAAGATACAGATTCTGAAGATGTTCTTTCAGATTCAAATAACCTTAAAAAGGTCTATCATATCCTGCCTTTGATTTTCTTTTTCAGAACATTAAAATCTAACTCAAGGAACATGTCCTTTTTATCTGCAACACGGTTCTTTCTGAGTCACAGTGCAGTTCTGACAGATATTACCGAAATTCAGAGCAAAGTAACTTTGCCCTCGTGCATGTTAGGAGGTCGGACGTACCAGACATCCTGCTCTAGTGCAATATTGTTTGTTAAAAACTGAAGGGAGTGAAATCCAGTCCTGACATAACTAGGAGGGTCCTGGACCCCTACATTACCACAGAAGGTGAGGAACTGTATGACCAACAACACCCTTACCTTTCTGAGGGCTGTGGGACCATGTTGGTGACACCCTGCCACTGCATGCATGGAGTCAGGTCCAAACCTAACATTTTCATGCAGAAATGGACTGAGACTACAGAAAATGACCTGGAATCCAGAGTTAAGGATGCCTCCATTCTGGGATGCTCTGAACCCTTGGTTGTAACTTCTAAGTCCCTCTGCCCTGGGGTTAGTCCAGTGGAATCTTTTAAACGATGGTAATAAGATTCTTCCTAATCACTACCTAAGTGCAGACATTTCTTTGCCAGGAAGGCCTTAATTGTCTTTCTAAGATTTGCTGATAAGCCTGTTCACACAGGATTAAATGCTTCCATTCCCTAATGGCTATTATGCTTGGCAGACTGATTAACCGGAACAGGGAGATGCAAACTAAAATCTTAGTAATTTGGCTGCTTCAAAATTCACTACAAGTATGCTTTTAATTATACCCACAAATCTAGAGTCCATGTAGATTTTTTTCAGTAAAATGGATCTCACATACGTAGTATGATTTCTGACTAATAAGGCTTAACTGAGGAATGTCAAGTCTTCAACTTCGAATATGCTTATGTTAATCATTGCTTCATGTTTACTAATTGTTTCCTAAGCCTGTGGTCAAGGTACATTTTCTACACCGCACAGGAATTACAAGTGGTTCTTTGGTTCAGGAACTGAATTCTTTCTATGATCCTGGTCATAAACTGAATCAAATTTAATGGTTGGGTTCCTTGTTGACCTTGTGGGGAAATTTGATTCAGTTTGCAACCAGAATCATGCAAAGAATTAAATTTGTGAACCTATGTACCACTGCGTTGTCTCCTCGCTAGATGAAAATATACCAGCTTCTAAGAACTACTGTAAAGTCATAAGGGTAGAGGAACCAGCAAAATACATTCTGCAACAGCCTAGATTGTGACATTTTCTACCAAAGTATTGGCAAAGACCACCTCCTCGCTCCAACCTTGCTTTTTCTACTTTGATCCCTAACACTGCCCCGGCCCTTACCTTCATTGGCTTTTGTGTACTACTTTTACTAACTCAGGTTATGGAGAAGCAGCCCTGCTCCCTGGACATAAGCTCAGATTCCTCTTCTCACCCCTGATGTTGAACAGAGAACACAGACCTAACAAAAATGCTTGAACCACTGCATCCAGTTAGAACTTCAGCTAACACATCCCTAACCCCGAGACAATAAATTCCCTTCTCTTTCAAGCCAATTTGATTTGAGTTTCCTGTCACTTATGATCTGATACAACTGCTGAATAATTCCAGGTGAAGGGATAGTTATTAATTGATTATCAATACAGTGGCACCTTGGTTCATGAGTTTAATTCATTCCACAATTCTGGGGTAAATGGTTGCAGTCATGTTCCTCACCCAGTGTGGAATTAACAAACAGAAAAAATTTTGCTGAATGCTTCTGTTTGTGAATGAGTATTCTGCAAACAGAAATGTTTGTGAGATTAGCTAACCCTGTACTTTTAGGAAGAAAATAAAGAAAGCCCAGTTCAGGAGAATGTTGAGGACCGTGGAATGTGGTCCACGAGTGAGCCCATATCTGAGAGTCAAGTTGACGTGGGTGTGGAACTACCTCGCCCACAGAATTGCTCATGCTGTCACTTAAGACTCAGTCTTAGTCCTTTCTGTGTCCAAGCCTTCATGTTAATGCAATGGAAAAGCAATCTTGAATTACACTGGAACTCACAAGGCCTGAAGGCTCTCCCACAAGAGAAGTGCTCTTGTTCAAGCTGTCTTCTCACTTCTTCACCTACTGCAGGGTGGGCGGCCACCGCCCTCCCAGGAGAAAGACCCCACAGTGCACACACAGGATGAAAAGTCCCCAGAGGGCTGTGTGTTGGAGGTGCAGCTCCCAGCACAGGGCACCGTTGGGAGGTGGTGGCCATGTTGGGAGGCGGGACTTCGTGGAGGATGTCAGGCCACTGAGCAATGCCTTTGACCTTCCTCTGGCACTCTTTTCCCCCAGGCCTCCATGAAGTGAACAGCTTCACCTGAGCTCCAGCCAGAGGTTCAAAAGCACCAGAAGCAACAAACATGGACTGAATCCATGTGCCAAAATAGTCCTCCCTCTTCATGAGCTGATCGTCTGGGGTGTTCTGTTGTAGTGATGGGAAATGGGCTAACAGGGATGTTTTCCATTAGGACAATGTGGGAGAAGAACAGCACTGTCATGCTGGGGAGTGCTTACATGCAGCTGGGACAATTAGGGTAACTGGAGTTCCACTGAGGCATCACTGTCACCCGATGGCCAAAGACAAGGCTCCACCACCTGACCGTCTTCACAGGAGGTGGCAGCATCTCTCCTCCAATGCTCCAGGGTTTATGGTGGTTCCTAAGTGCAGACACTGGGTGAGATACTCAGGAGACAAAAACAGTAACACACATGGTCGCAGGGCCAACACAGAATCCCTAGGACCTTACTCTGAATTCAACATAAAAAGTGTGAGCCACTTCCTGTTGTCACTCCCATTCTAGAGGTAAAGAGACTGAGACCAAATGCTTCTGTAACACAGGTCGACAGTCATCACCCAGTTGGAAAATGGAAAACCTGGGATTTTTACCCAGATTCCAGAACCACTTGTACAATGCCTTTTTGGTGATGAACAAAATACGTGTAGTCGGTCGTTGTACGGAGGGAAAGAAAGACATGAAACCAATCCATGCATACATATGATTCCACCCTGCCATAGGGTTGCACAAAAACATAAATAAGTGACCGAGAGAGCTCACACAAAAGAGTCTAATTCATATTGAAAGTTAAAGGATGCCTCAACCTCCTCCATCTCCTCCAAAAGATGTGACATGTACTTCAAAGACTAATGAGCAAATAAACATTTTTGTTGGATAATTTGAAAGGGGAAATTTAGATTGGTTGTAAGAAGCCATGTACTCCAGACAAAATCAACAGTCTAGTCCTGAAATATAGATTAGTTTGAAAAGAAAGGAGGAAAGAAACCGGTCCTAGTGAGTCAGGTGTGATCAAAGCATACAGTAAATGCTTCAACTAAAAAAGTTTTATGGTGAAACACATGGTACCATGAACCCCCCTCAAAATACTCTCTGTCACTGCAAGCATGCTTATCCCGTTGCTCTTGCCACTTTCTGAAGCAGTTCTGGAGGTCTTCTTTCAGGAGTGTCTTTAGTTGTACTGTCCTGGCTGC
>RJWT010055320.1:0-10175 GCA_004365215.1 Cuniculus paca
TGCCTTCCATATACTTTTAATAGTTTAAAATTGCTTATTGAATAATGAATTAATTAAGATATACTGCATTGACTGTACCAGATTATTTTATACATTGATTTTGATTTAAGAAAATTGTATATTGGGCCAGGGATTTATCTCAGTGGCATAGCATCTGCCTGGCAAGCATGAGGTCCTGGGTTCAATTCCCAATACAAAAAAAAGAAAAGAAAGTTATATGTTAATTACTTTTATTTTGAATCACAGTGTCTTAATAAGCCAGTAACTATTAATATAATATAGATACTAGTTCAAAATTTTAGACTGCTCATTTATAATACACATGTTAATTTATAAACTTAGGTGTTCTTTTGCAGACAATTGTCAAATAAATTCTATATTAAGATAGAAAGTTGTTAGAAAATTCAAAATTCAACACTATGTAACTCAGTCTGAAATCTTCTAATAAAAATAATCTCAGTATATCCATCCGTTGATGTATATCATAGTCACATATGAAACAAGATTATGAAACTCCTAGATGAATTCATTTCTTCTATGTCTTATTTAAATTTATTAGTTCTGGTTTTTGGTATATTATCATGACTGCATATTTGTTTCACTCTTTGGTCACTAATTCTATCATTGCTATCTCTTTGAAGTCATCATGTGAAAGGACTAACCAAGTAGAAATACTTTGAGAGTCACAGCACAATTTAGTGTTTGACTTTCAAACTGTATCAGTTCTAAGCAGATTGTTTCACAGAGCCTGCTAAAGACATATATATGTATGTTACAGGATGTAATGATATCTGAATAAACTTGCTCTACTTTAAAAAGCTGTCTCGACAACCTGCTTTTGGAGCAAGTAAGCAAGCATCAGACTCTGTTCCACTGGAATTTCGGAGGCTTTCTAGACCTTTGTTGAATAGAGAATGAGGTTAAGCATTTCTAATTCTTAACTCTTAGACTTAAACTTCACCAAAAATCACACACTGAGAAAAATATTTGTGCGATATGGTATTCTTGTACCTCAGAAAGCATCAGATATTACAAAGGATGGATAGGAAGAGGATATGATTTCTACTTGCAAAGAGCCCACAATGTACTTGAGAAGCTGATGCGTCATCATGCTGCATACACATCTAAGCTGCCTATCTGTCTCCTAGGGAAAGATTGCAGAGCAATATAGGTGCATTTCTTCTCCTATTCCACTAATTTAATTCCTGCTCTTCTTTCAACTCTCTTCACAACACTGAAGCTCACGAAGACCTCACCAGAATCCTCAAGATAATGTCTACACTCAGAATTCACTAAGCACTCAAAAAGAAAGTCCACACCACAATATTTTAGTTGATTATCTAACTTTCCAGCTAATGTAAATTCCAACAGAAGCAGAACTAATTGCACCTCCCGAGAGAAGATACCTGGTTCCCCATCTTCTTCCATGCCTCTGTCTGGGACGCCACCTATCGCGTTCCGTGGGAAACAGTTGGGTGAGGTACTTCTCCCGTGTGCAAGACAATTCTCCCTTCTTGTGTTGATTATTTGTCTTTTACAGTAAAACTCAACAGTTCTGGGGCTGAAACAGTGGCTTACTTTCTGTTTCATACTGAAAGGGCCAGTCAAGTGCTGAATACAAAGTTATTGCTTTCTAACTATTTGTTAAATTAGCAAATAGGACACGTGACAAAATTTTGTAGAAGATTCATTTGAAGTAGTTGTCAGAAGAATGACGGTCAACTATTTCTTTAGGAGTGTTTGATTTTTCCTTTTTTTCATACTCCATGTTTGATCTTTCTTAAATCCTGTTGGTTCTGCCCTTTATCAAGAACCCAGCTTTTTCTTTTCTGTTCAGTAGGAGCCATGGCCATTCATGGGTGAAACAGCAAAACAACAAGCCTGACTAGTAAGGAAGAGCTCACACATGAAGGAGACTTCAACCTCAAGCTTGGCCAGAAACACACCACACATCTGTTTGTTGTCCCAGCTGGCCTTATAATAATTCAGGATGTGATTTATAAAGCTCTTTAACATTCAAATTTCTGATTTTCTTCTTGCAAGGTGTCCTTAGAATAGGCATTTTTATGCTTTAAAATGGTTGCAGAAAAAAATTACAAAAAGTAGATAGATGTGCCCAGTGTGACACATAATTAAGTGAATAGAATTGGGAACAGAATCAAGGCCTTGCAATCGCTAGTTCAATGCTGATTCCACAGTAATTAAAATTTACATATTGTGATATAATATTAATATCACTAAAATCTTTATGTTCCCAAACAAATGAATACTATTTTTCCAAGCATGTGAATTAGAAATAAGTTAGAGGTTCCATGGCACTAGCAAAACTTTTCCCCCAAGTAAACATGGTGGGGGAAAGACATAAAATACACACACAAACAATATTAGAATGTGTACTGGCAGAAAACATGATCTATGAAATAGCCAAGTCTTCTCTCTGAACCCAGATGAATATAACAGGAAAATAATCTTAAAAGTCATGTAAAATGAGATCTCAGGTTAGTTTTGTTGCTTGAGATCACCCATTTCTCTGAGTTACACTGTACTATGAAGGTCACTGATTTTAGCCCCATTTACACTATGACACTATGAACTTTAATGCATATGAAGTATACAATGTTGGCATTTGATTGGTTTCTGCTAGTCTCATATAGGCAAGTGGTATGTTTTCCAAATGGATTTTTTTTCTGTGACTGTAATGAAATTACAATGAAGTTTAGCACATACAAGTGAATAGGGCTGGAACTGGCCGTGCAGGAATCCCAACATTCCCAGAGTCACCGCTCATTTCTGTGCCCGTTTCAAGTGCACCCATTGGTGAATTCTGCCTCTACTTGCGAAGCCCTTGGAGAAGGCTGTGAGTCCACTACTCCTTCGGTCGCAGGCACAGATATTCCCTTAAAGCAGCTCAAGTGCGAGGCAGAAGAGGAGCTGATGGTAAAGACAGAAGATGACACCTAGAAGCACAAACTACTTAGGAACGGGCACAGCCCGTTCAAGGCACTAGAAAGTGTTCCAGAGTTGCCCTACCCATCTCTTTCTCTAGGGTTGCGTTGTTTGTTTCCTTTCTTTTCTGCTCATCTGCATCACTATTTTCTCTGCAGATCACTGTGTCCTGCAAGGATTTTGGCCTCTGCTTATTCAATTTATCTGGTTCTGGCTGCCATGGTCCAATTGTGACCTCAACTCTCAATGACATCTCAGGTTCTGTTTCTGTGTGTCTTTGTTGGAGAGTGGGAAGAGAATAGAAAATCTTACTGGCTCAGTCCTCCAAGAGTTGGGTAAAGGGTCATGTTTCTACCAGGAGCTGAGTCAGCAGAAGCTATGGACTGGAGGTCCTGAGCCGTAAACAGGGCTGCCTACAGAAACCCACTGTTTAGCAGGGGCCATAGGTTAGAAAGGAATCACAAAGAAGTTAGTAGCAGCTGAAAGCAACAGGAATTGTTCCTACCAGGTCTCTTTAGTTCCCCTGATAACCTCTTCAAGCACTGTTGATGACAAGTCTTAAGGAGATGAAAGAGAAATGGAGACTTTCTCTCCCACCTCACCCCCATATATGAAAGAATAACCCTACATAATAAACTTAAAACAAACTTCATCTGTCTCTTTTTTCTATTTTCAATAGATTTCACCTTGTTCAACAAATATAATTCCGTATACTTCCAGTTTCAGAACAATGATGAGGAAATGGAGACAAGAAGTCTTACTATCTTCAGAACTGAATGCTGGGAAACCAGCTGGCAAGTTACATGTTATGCTCGTTCACTCACCAGGTACCAGTTAAATCTCAACTATAAGACTTCCTACGTGCACATTCTTGTACAGGCTTAGAAGATGAACTTGTTAAAGTAAGTATTCGGTGATAATGTTACACTTTGCATTGTCTGATAAAGTATTTTGTGGGTTGTATTTTAAAACCTAAGATTTTCTTCTCTGGCTAGAGCTTGTATTAAGCACTTGTGTGTATGCCATAAAAAACAACCAAATACTTTTTTAAAAATAGTATTTTTATCACACCCACCTTGGAGGAGTCAGGACAGGGAAAGAAGTTTGAGTCTGAGGAGTAAAACATAAGACATGGACGGTGGAGTAGAAACCAGCCTGAGAGCTCAGTAGAGTGCAGGAGGGAAGCCAGGGATCAGGACAGAGCCGGGGATCTGGAACTGGGATGCAGAGCTGGGACTGGAGGATGATGTACAGCAGACTCCGAGACCCAGGCAAAGAGAAAGGAGGAGGAATTATGCGACCCAAACAAGAAGTCTGGCCAGCAAATGCAGAGCCCTCGTGCAAAGCAAGGAGTTCCTGACCAGGTTCCTGAGCAGGGGGTACCAGGGCTCTTGGCAGGAGGAATGGGAAATCCCGAGGGGCAGAGGCACCCAGGAGATGGGCAGGCCCAGAGGGTAAACGCACACCTCTGTGTGAGGAAAGACGTACTTTTGCTTATGTCCTCACATGTACCCTGTGGAGACAGCTAAGAATTAATCTGCTTCCCAACTGTGACAGAGTACTGCATGCAGCGCAAATACAGAGTTATCCAGGAGGCCACGGTATATTAGCACCTTCGGGCTGTAGCTGTGGCACTCGCTTTGCCAGTATCTTGTGCACTGTGAGCTCCATGGAGCATTCTTTCTTCTTCCTCCTTCGCATATCCAGATGTTTCAGTATCTTACTTCAAAATACCTCTCCATCCTTTCTTAGTAAGATGCACCTCCTGCCCTCAACGAGGTTAGAAAAAAATTAACACACCTGATTCTAAGGTTAAACAATTGCTTTTAAGTAATTTTCATTTGATGGTGAAAATAAATTGAAATTTTCAATTTGGGGGGATAATATTCTCTGAGGAAGAGAAGTCGTTAATATTTACCTAGCAATTTACTAAAGCACTTTGCCACGTCAGCTAAATGTCCATATATTAAATTGTTTGCAAATCATGTTATGTAATATGAACTATAAATATCTATATTCATATAAAATATGTTAACATAAATTATAGTAATGAGGCATCATTTTAAAGTATTCTCAATCCAGTGTTATTAGTGCACTCGTAACAAACATAGTTTTTCAGGACAAAGCTTTTTTTTTTTTTAAAGAATTATCTGCTTTATGACTATAGTATACATGCCTCCTCATTAACAAAAGTCACAAGCCACCTGTTTATTTTTTCTTATGTTTAGGACCATTTGGATTTCAAACATTCCAAACACCTTAATGGGTGATAAAATACCTTCATTTTATAGAAACGTAATTAATTTCCTACCTCCAGCTGCTAAATGCTTACAATCATATCTTGCAGTGGAATTTCATTTCATTAAAAAGTTCTCAAAAAAGAGAATTTAGGCCATGGAATAAAAAAATCACAATACAATATGTTGTTTACTGAACAGCATACTTAAAATATGCTATTTTTTTTCAGCAACATACTCTAAGCGGGTTAGATTGTCATACAAAACAGACGTGAAAGGAATAAAAGCTAAAGGAAGTACAATCATCGTGCCGGTTATAAAGCTCTTTTCAAACACGGTTGCGTTGAGAATTATACTGTTAGCGTTAACTACTCTGCTCAATGTAATTTCAGAGCAGCTTGGCTATGCTGGGACCAATAACGTTTCAGCAGATGTTAACAGTGAGGGGATTTAAAGATTGCAGAGTTTCATGGGTGCAGTAAAGCTGCAGTGGGAACAGAAATACTGCGGGAGCTGCTCTGTTCCGAGAGCCTGGTGTTCACGGACAAGTAGTACATGAGTGATAGTGAGGGCCTGGGGACCGGGGCTTTATACTTAGTGGTCAGCAGCATATCAATTCCATAAATTAAACAAAGTTTTACGTGTTCTTCATTTCTTTGCAGACTGATCTTCCTCCGAGGGCCTTTGTTTCATGTTCATTCCATCATCAGAGCTCTGTTCAACCATTCTGTTCTCGCTAAGAAATGTACATTCTCATTCGGGGTTTCCTGCCACACATACATCCCCATTAGTTTTTAATCTCGGAGTGACCTCCGTGTGGAACTTCAGAGAACCTCAACATTTTTTGATTATGGGCTCTGCACGACTGCCACTCCTGATATAAATCCCGCGCTACTCAGTTTATTTCTCCCCTTAATGATCTAGCACGAACAATGCTGCAATCTCTGGAGATGTGAACAGGAGAAAACTTGGGTAACAGAATTGTCCCTTTTATGCATAATGTAGAAGGGAGGCAGTAGCTGAGAAGTGGAGGGTTCACTCTCCCCGGGGACAAGTGGGGAATGGACATAGTCAAAGTTCCAGCTTCTTCAATTTGATGGGACAGAGAATCAGTCATTGCAAAAATAAGAAAATTTGTCATGAACTGAACATTTCACATCCTAATCTCCCACTGGATCTCAGAACAGAGACAAAGCTAGATGATGAGATTCCTCGTTTATGAAATTGGGAAAAACAAGTGTAAAGATATAATTTTAGAGTACTACCAAGTCCACAATACTTAAAAATTTTAGATAAATATATATATCTCTCTTCTAGAAGTGGTCAACTAGATTGAGAGAATGGATTGACTTATATCTTGTTCCCTTCCCACTTGTACTTTTCTAGGGCTTTGTAGTAGTCTGAAGGGGGCAGGGAGAGAAAGACACAGACAGACAGAGAGACAGAGAGATAGACAGAGAGAGACTAGAGAGTTTACCCCAAATTCCAATCCTACCCACTTAGATGTTATATAAATTTCAGGAAATTCTGTTTAAAAGTATTTTTAAATCATATGTTACTATAAACACACATTTGTAATTTTCTTTTTTCCTGTGTGGAGGATTGATCCTAGGGCTTTCCCGCTGAGCTACAGCTACAGTGATTTTTTATTTTGCCTCATTTTTATTTTGAGACAGGGTCTCTAAGTTGTTCCAGCTGGAGTCCAATTTGTGATCCTTCTGCCTCAGCCTATCAAGTAGTCTGTTGGTACTTCTGTTTACCATAAATATTTGTTTCATATTTAAAGACCTTGTTTTTAGAGCAGTTTCAGGTTCATAAAAATTGAAAACAGGTACTTTTATACAATGGAGTAGTATTCAGCTATAAAGAATGATCACATTGAGGCTTTTATAGGTAAACGGATGCGACTTGAGACCATACTCATAAGTGAAATAAATCAAACTCACATGTGTAAACAGCTCATCGTCTCTCTAGTGTAAGAAACTGAAAGACTCAATAAGATACAAAATTCCCGATAAATATGGGGGAAAGGTTCTGAAGTCCAATGGTACTTTTAGTCTTTGATTTGATTGGTTTAAGTCTCTTTTCTACTATTTGATTGCAATATGTGAGAAGATAGGAACAGCTCTTTTGAAGAAAACAGGGGACATTAAGGTAGCCATTGTTGGTTTCTTGCTGTCTGACTTGAAGGCCTGTAATGCCTTCACTCTTTGCTTTTATCTGGTTTCATATTATTTTGCTTTGTTTGAGTTTATTGTCTGTAAATGTATGAACAACCATTTCGAAGAAGGCAAGAGACACTATGGTAACCATTGTTAATCTCCTGTTGTTATGTTTTGAAGACCTGTATTGCTTGCAGTGTTCTGTTCTGAAATGCTATATTGTGTTTGACTCTATTCTGTTTTGTTTTGCTTTGTTTTGTTTTGTTCTATTTTCTTTAAAATAAAAAAAGTTGAAAACAAGTCTAGCATTCTCCTACCAAGCCCTGTTTCATACATCCACAACTTCCTCTGCTACCACCAGCCCCCATCACAGCCATGTCCTTGTCCCCGAGTTGATGACCCTACATGGACACAGCACAATTATTCAACGTCCATAGTTTACTTTGGGGTTCACTCTTGGTTTTGTACATTTGGTGGATTTGGATAAATATGTAATGATACGTATCCATCACTATGGATACAGAGTATTTTCACCACTCTGAAAAATGCTCTGTGCTTCTGTTTATTCCCCTCCCAGCCCTTGGCAACTAGTGATCATTTTACTGTCTTCATAGTTTTACTTTTTCCAGAATGACACACAGCTAGAATCAAGCAGTGTATGTATCCTATTCAGACTGGCTTCTTTCATTGAGTAATATGCATTTAAGTTTCTTTCATGTTTTTTCATGACTCGAGAGCTCATTTCTTTTTATTACTGAATAATAAATTGTCTGGATGGACTACAGTTTATTTATCCGTTCATTTACTGATAGGTATTTTGTTGTTACAGTTTTTGGTAATTACTGATAAAGCTACTACAAATACTCACAAATAGGTTTCATGGGAACTCCATCTTCAGCTCTCTTGGGTAAATACCAGAGCTCACTTGCTGGGTGGCACGGTGAGAGTATGTTCGGTTTATGAGAAGTTGTCGAATCACTTTCCCAAGTGGTTGCACATTTTGCATTTCTACCAGCAATGAGTCAGAGTTCCTGTTGCTTCCCGTCCTTGTCTGGTGCAGTCTAGGTCCCGTATTTTGGCCATTCTACTAGGCATGGGGTGGAATCCCATCATCTCTGTGATTTTTCATACACTTATTTTCTGTTTGCCTTGTTTGGTGAGATATCTGTTAAAATTGTTCATTCTCTAATCTGGTTATTGTCATAAATATTTCTTAATATTTAAGTAAATTTACAAGTGAAGAGGTGAAAAGGACATTAATTTGTCACCTTGTCATTTAGTTCATCTTGGTATTTGTCAGAAAGAATTTCCTCAATAACTCTCCTTACCTGCTATTAGTATTACATTACCTTCCCATTGATTATAACCAAAGGTGAACTGTATTTATTTAGATGTGGAGCATTTGGGCATTAGAGACACACTATGACTCCAGGTAGGCGAAAGTCTTATTATTTTAAACATCAAACAAACTGCTTCATAAGACCACACTGAGAGTGACTTTGATGAACTTCTATGTAAGCCTTGCTGTTCATGAATGCTGGTAGAAGATACGAGACACCTGGATCAGAGACAAAGAATTGTATTACTCACAGCAAAAGAAGAAGCCTGCAAATCACCATGTACATCAGTTCTTCAAGCCCCAGTTCCCACAGAGCAACACAGAGAGGGCCAGGCGGGCCTGCTGTACAGTACACAATGTTACAGCGAGGGCTTTGAGTTTCAAACCTGACCCTTGTCTCCAAGAGAAACTTGTCTTTCTCTCATTATGGTCTGTTTCCTGAATGTTTAAGTACAAATTTAAAAATCATTACACTAAAGGGCAAATTTCCATAAATCCCCCTCAAAATTCTCCCTCTAGTTTCAAGCACACTTCTCAGGCCACTTTCTGAAGCAGTTCTGGAAGCCTCTCTTCTTGGCTGTCTTCTCTTGGCTGCCTGGAGGTCTAAATTGATTCAAAATGCTTACAGCAATTTCTGTCAAATAAAAATACTACTACGTGTCCTTGCTCATTTTACTCACTAGATCTGGCATTCTGTGACTTCTGGCTTGTCCCCAAAGTCACAATGATCTCAAGAGGCAAACATTTTGAATCAGTTTCAGAACATCCAGGCAGCCATGACAGTGTAACTAGATACACACAAAAGAGGATTTCCGGGGCTCCTCGAGGAGGTGGCAAGAGTGACGGGGGGAGCGTGTTCAAAGCAAGGGAGAGGATTGTGAGGGGGAATGAATGCCAATGTGCCTCTTATTGTAATAATTTTTAAAATTTCGACATTTCTCATATATTTTGATCACACTTTGCAGAAAACCAGGATAAGTTAATGATGGAGCACAGGCAGCAAATTCCTCTCTCCGACAGATACGCGGGCATGAAATAGACCCGAGGAGAATGACCAGCGGTGGTCATCTAGAAGCGCGGAGCCAGTAACGTTTTGGCAGCAAGCAGTTTTCCTGGCATTGCCCTTAGGTTCACGTGGGCCGGCACCCCGCAGTCCTGTTAAGATGGCAGCAGAGTTGTCTGGTACTCAATCACTCTTGCATGGTGCCTAAGACCGATCTTCCTTCAAACAAATCCATATGCCATTGTAGGTCGTGTAGAGGGAAGAAAGCACGCACTACTGAAATGTAAGTGGGGAAAGCAGTTTTAATTTTCTTCCTGGCGCTATTATCTTTTAAGTCCTAATAATCTCTCTCATGCTCAGGCCAGAAGCCTATAAATCTGTACAAGTTCAATTAGCAGTGCAGGAGAAGTTTCCCTCAACAGCGCTGGGCACTGATAAAAGCAAACAATACAACTCCAGCAGGCTGCTTGTTAGGCAGGGAGACACCC
>RJWT010055321.1:0-10172 GCA_004365215.1 Cuniculus paca
TAGGGTCCAGTCTTGGGAGTGCTCCCACTTTTGCAATTTCACCTCCAAGAACTCTCTCAGGTTTGTACAGTGAAGATCAGAGAAAAATTTCCTCGGCCATCCTGTGGAAGAAGGGATAAATAACTATTTTGAAATATACCTGAGAATTTGTTTTTCCTTAGTAATGCAGGACCTCAAGAGAAACTATTTTATCCATCTAAATTATTGTGGATTTATCAGAGCCAACTTGATGTGAGGGGAGGGAAATACCTAACTCCAGATCCTACCAGTCTTCTATTTAGGGGACTGGAAAAACACAGTATCAGCCCATTCTAGCCTATCAGTCCCAAATGGGGTATAAACCAACAGTAATAATCTGGAAGCCTTGAAATAAACTAGGGTAAAATTGTCTTACTTATTAGGAAATATAAGAATTATTCCTGATTTTTTCTCAGAAACCATACAAACAAAAAAGAGTAGAGAGATATATTTGGTATATGAGAAATAAATAAATAAATAAATACCCTAGAATTCTATACTCTGTATTATTATCTTTCAATAGTGAAGGATAAATAAATACTTGCATAAGCAAAATTTGAGGGAATTTGTTGCTAGTAGACTATCCAAAAAATTTTAAAGTTCAGAGAGGAATAGAAACTCAGAACATCTGTGAAGTATACAGTTCAAAAATACAGGATCCTAAAAGACTGAAAACTAATCACACAACTGTGGAACACTTACCCTTCTCTCACATCTTACTATCAAACTACAAAAGACCTGAATACCATTGTGCTCTACCCAGTACATTATGTCTGGCTATCAAGAAAAAATGACAAAACATACTTAGCAGAAAAAAAATCACAGATCAAAGAGACTGAAAAACCATCAGAACCAGACAAGATAAGACAAGAATGTTAGAAATATCAGACCAGGAATTTTAAAATTAGGGATCTAATGGGAACAAAAACACCACATGAAAAACCAGGTGGCAAATGTAAACAGAATAATTCATATATATATATATATATATATATATATATATATATATATCTCCAAATGAAATACAGTCTTTAATGCACTCATTATAGCCTGGACAAGATGAAGAAAGATTCTCTGAGCTCAAGAATAACCAGGAGAACTTCTAAATGGAAAAGTAAAGAGAAAACACTGAAAAAAATGGAGCAGAATATTTGAGATACAGGTGCACAACAAAAGATCATATGCACAACTAACAGGAATACTGGAAGGATAAGAGAGAAAAGTGAAGAAATGTGTAAAGTGATAAAGACTGAACCTTTTTTCTAGATCTCCACCATACCATAAACCCAAGAAACTGAATAACACCAAGAAGGACCAATTCCTACAAATTGTATCTATACATATCACTTTAAAGTACAGAAAATCAAAGTAAAAAAAAAATAACCTTGAAATAGACTAGGGTAAAATTGTCTTACTTATTAGGAAATATAAGAATTATGCCTGGTTTTTTTCTCAGAAACTGTACAAACCAAAAAGAGTAGAAAGATATATTTGGTTTATGAGAAATAAATAAATAAATAAATACCCTAGAATTTTGTACTCTGTATTGTTATCTTTCAATAGTGAAGGATAAATAAATACTTGCATAAGCAAAATTTGAGGGAATTTGTTGCTAGTAGATGATCCAAAAACTTTTAAAATTCTTCAGAGAGGAAGAAAATAATATATGGTAGAAAGTCACACCTATAAGAAAGGACAGACATTGAAGAAAGAATAAGTAAGTTCAAATCTTTTATCTTAGGCTGATCTAACATATAACAGTGTGTTTAAAATCATAGCAGCAATTATTTGACCATGAATATACATTTATTTGTGTAAGTGAAATGACAGTTAGCAATGATACGAAGGATAAGTGGAAAGAACAAGGAAGATTTTGTTTTTATAATGTACTTGCACTATCTGTGAATCCATGCAGTGTTATTTGAAAGTGGACTTAAATAAATTGTAAATGTATACTGTAATCTCTAGGACAACCATTAATGAAAAAGGGAAGAAGTTTATCAATATGCTAAGAAAGGAGAAAAATGTAATTATATGAATTGATTAATTAAAATAACAAAGTTGTGGCTCAATAGTAGAGCAATTGCATAGCATGTGTAAGGCTGATCATCAGCCTGACAAAGCAACAATTAAATGTAGAAAAATAGCCACAGACAAAATAATATAAAAAATAAGAGTAAAGATTAGGAAATTGTTACATTAATCCAATGATATCAATGATTTCTTAAAGCATCAGATGCCTATATACACGAATTAAAAGATAAGAGATTTTCAGGATGGATAGAAAAACAAGACCCAACTATAGCTGGTTTAAAAGAAAACCACTTTGTGTATAGAGACACGTATATATTAAAGACAAAGGTGGCACATTCCTGTAATTCCAGTACTCCAGGAGTTCCTGCCAAGACTGAGCAATCCAGTCACTTAGCAAGACCTTGTCTCAAAATAAAATGTAAAAAGGGCTGGGGATGTAGCTCAATGTGAAGGGCCTGGATTCAATCCAAAATAATTCACAATAATAAATAAATAAATAGGAATACAAAAAATTACATCATAGTAATGCTAATCAATAGAAAGTGGAAGAAACTAAATTAGTTTCAGGCAGAGCAGACTTTTAGAGCAAGGAAACTTCTTAGGGATAAGGGGGTAACATCGTCTAATGAAAAAAGGGTCAATTCTCCAAGAAGAACTAATAATTCTTCATGGCAAAAACTGATAGAGCTATAAGAAGAAATAGATCAATCTACTATTTAAGGTTGGAAGCCTAAGCATTCCTCTATCAGAAATGGACAGATTTAGCAGGGAGAAAATCAATAAGGACATAGTTGAACTTAGCAGCAACATCACAATGTTGGCTATAATCGACATTTATTGACTAGCTCATCCAACAATTGGGGGGTACATATTCTTCTCAAGTCTACATCAAACGTAGCCTATGTTCTGCTGTAGAACACACCATGGCAGGTTTAAACAAACACAAACTACAATATCCCCTCTGATCACTGAGCAGATTTAAATGAAAAATCAATACTAGGAAGATAGACTTAAATATCCAAAAATACATAGAGATAAAATAAATTAAAATAAGTTTCTAAATGACACATGTATCAGAGAAGAAATAGCAAGAGACATTTTAAAACAAATTGAACTAAATGAAGATATGCACAGTACTAGTGCCATAATTAAGGATAAGTTTGAGCCATTTGTTAAGAAAATGAATGCACTTTGAGACCATAATGTCAAATGAAGTAAGCCAAACACATACAGACTGCACAATTTCTCTTATATGAGAAACTCAAAATATAAAGAGCAAAATAAAAAGTAGATTATTGGAAACAGGGAGATAAATCTTTTGCACAAGGGAAGGGGACCAAGAGATGGAAGGAGTCGGGAGGGGAAAGGACTGAAAAACACAGAATTAAACTGTGTTATGTATATGGACCAACTCCCTCCAAGGTATGTAATCAATGTACTGCAAAAATGTACTAATAAAATATAAGAACTGAAAAAAGTGAAAATACAACTTATCAAATATTGTGCAGTACAGCAAAAGCAGTACTTAGAGGGAAATATATTACATTAAGTGCAAACAATACAAACGAGAAAAGATCGAAAATCAATAACCAAAGTTTTCAAGTGAGCACGTTAAAAAAAAGAACAAATTAAACCCAAAGTAAACAGAAAAAAAGAAATAATAAAAATTTCAGCACAAATCAATACAATTGAAAACTGAAAATCAGCAGAAAAAAATCAGTGAAACTAAAAACTGATTCATTTGGGAAAAAACAAACAATCTATATCCTTCTAACCAAGTTAGAAAAAAGAGAGAAAATAAAATTACTAATATCAAAAATAGGAGCCAGTACTACAGAATCCATGACATTAAAAAACATAACAAAGGATAAACATTAACAATGTTATGTCTACAACTTTGATACCATAGGTAAAATGTACTAATTCTTGTAAAGTACAGTCTACCAAAACAAAGACAGGAAGAATGATACAATTCTAATAATCCTATATCCATTAAATAATTTGGATTAAAATTCAATTATCTGCTAGAACAGAAAGTAGCAGGTCAAGATGGGTTCACAACTGAATTCTAAGAAATGTTTAATGAAGAGATTAGACCAACTCTCTAATCCTCTTCCAGAAAATGTAAACACAGAGAATATTTCCTCATTCTATCAAGCAAGTACTGTGCAAATATCAGAACCAGACAATGACATTATAAATAAAGAAACCTACAGAACAATATCTTTCATGAACATTTCTGACAAAACATTTACCAGTCAAGTCTAACAACATATAGAAAAAATTATACCAGACAGTATTTGAAAATTAGTTAGTGTAATCTGTCACATCAGCAAGGTGAAGAAAAACATGACTACATTGATAGATGCGAAAAAGCTTTTGAAAAAACATGACATCCATTCATAACAGAATCTCTCAGTAAACCAAAAGTGGATGTTAATCTCTTCAATTTTGTGAAGGATAACCACAAAAATCTTAAGGTAAATGTTATGGTTTATGTTTGGATATCTCCCCAAACCCTCATACAGCCATGGATTCAGCCACCTTCCTAGGTGACTGAATCTAGAGTTTGTGATGACTGATTCATGGACCAGCACAAGGATTATGGGTGTGAGTACTACCCTCACCATAAGGTGGGTAGTCTGCATACAATATAAGGAACAGAAAGGTGCTTCTCTCTGTCTCTCCCCTCTCACTTTCTCCTGTTGTTTTGCTGTCTTCTGCCACCATGAATGGTTGCCCCTCTGACATGTGTCTTGGAGCCTGCTGATTATGGACTGAAACCTCTACAAACTGTGAGCTAAATTAACCTTTCCTCCTTTAACTTTGGGTGTTGGGTTTTTTGTCTCAGCAACAAGAGAAAAGTAACTAAGACAGCAAACAACATACTGAATAGTGAAAAACTAGATGATTTTTCAGTAAGGTCAGGAGCAAAGCAAACATGTTCTCTATCACCACTCTCTTTTTCAACATTGTTCAAGGAGTCTTTTCTAAAATAATTGACAGTAATAGGGAATGGTGTAGAAATTGAAAGAGAAGAAATAAAACCTGTTGGGGTCACAGATGACTTATTTGCCTCTGAAAATTAGAGTAACTAAAGGACTCTAGTAATTATATAAAGATACAGATTTAATATATGAAGTCAATTCCTCTACTATAGCCTAACAATAGACAAGTAAAATTTGAATTTAAAAGCACAATAATATTTACACTAGAACTCCTGAAAATAAAATGCCTAGATCTAATTAACAATATATATTTTTGGCTATATGAATTAAATAAAAGTTGAAATTGTCCATGTTCAAGCATAGAGAAAGTCAATATTAACAAGATATCATTTACTATCAATGTATAGATTCATAATCCTAAGAAGTTATTTTGGAGAATCAAACAAACATTCTAAAGTTTCTATGAGGAAGTCAATGGCCGTACTATTGTAAACATAATATTAAAGATCGAAGTTGGAAGACTGAACTGACCTGTCTTCAACACTTACTATAAAGCTACAGTAATCATGACACTGAGGTATGGGCAAAAGAATAGAAAAATATGCCACCAGAACAAACCAATGTAAGTGCAATCAACTAATCATTGACAGAGTGGCAAAGGTAATACAGTGAAGAAATAAACTTTTCAGCAAATTGTGCTGAACAGCTGAACATAAACAAGCAAGATGAGGAATCTAGACACAGAATTTCAATCCTCCATAAAAATTAATAATGTACCATAGATTTAAATTAATAATAATGTACCATAGATTTAAATTAGATAACATGTAAAATACAAAACCATAAAACTTCTAGAAGATGACATAGGAGAAAATCTGGATGATCTTAGGTGTGATGCCTTGAGATGCAACAACAAATGCATGATCCATTAAAACAATAACTTACAAGCTATATTTCTTTAAAATTGAAAATCTGTTTTTTGAAATGCACTATGACAAGAATGACTGTATGAGACAGACTGGGAGAAAATATTTACAAAAGTCATATTGATAAATGAATGTTATAGAAAATATTTAGAACAATCTTAAAAATCCACAATGAGTAAAGAGACAACTTGGTGAAAATGAATGAAAGATCTGAAGAGACAACTCATCAAAGAGGATATCCAAATTGCAAATAAACCTATATAAACTATTCTACATTATATGTCATTAGGGAATTCCAAATGAAAACCACTAAAATACAACCATAAGCCAACATCTGAAATACTGTTGACATTCAGTGCTGGTAAAGACATGGAGCTACAGCAACCAACTCTCATTGATGCTGGTGGGGATGAAAAATGGTACACCTAGTTTGGGTGACAGGTGGTTTCTTACAAAACTAAACATACCGTCATGGTAAGATGTAGCTGTCACTTCTTGGCATTTACCCAAATGAGTTGAAAACTTACATTCACCTTCAAACCTACACACAAATGCGTGCAGCAGCTTTACTCACAATTACCTCACCCTGGACTCAACCAGGATGTCCTGTTTAGTTAAACAAATAAATCAATGGTGGAATACCCAGAAAATTGATTATTATTATTCACCCCTAAAACAAGTGATCTTTTAGGACATGAAAGAAAAGATGTAGAGGAACCTTAAATGCTACTGCTAAATGAAAGAAGCTAATCTGAAAAGGTTAAAGATCCCAATCATATGACAATCTGGAAAATAAAAAACTGATGCATGATCAACAGTTTCTGGGGATGGAGAGCAGAGGCAAGAATGAATAGGCAGAGTGCAGGGTATTTATTTAGTACAGTGGAATTATTCTACAAGGCAGAGGTCTCCAACTCCCTGGCAAAGGACCAGTACCAATCCTTGCTTGGCCTGTTAGGAACCAGGCTGCACAACAGGCAAAGAAGAGATGAGCACAGGTAAGTGAAGCTTCATTTGTATTTACAGCTGCTTTCCATCATTGGTATCACCACCCGAGCTCCGCCTCACATCAGATTAGTGAGGCATTAGACTCTTCTAGGAAAGCAGACTCTGCTGTGAACTGCTCATTCAAGAGATAGCGGTTGTGCACTCCTTTGAATCATCCCCAAACTGAATCCCTATTCCCAATCTGTAGAAAAATATTCCTCTACAAAGCCAGTCACAGGGATCAACCAGGTTGAGATCTGCTCCTTAATGACACTACAATGGTTGACACAGGTTGCTCTAAACTTTGTTAAAACCCATAGAATGTACAACACAAAAGTGAACGCTAATATAAGACATGGAATACAGGTGATAAGGATGTACTGATCAGGTTCATCCTTTGTAGAAATGTACCCCTATAGTAGCCTGGGACATTGTTAGTGGGGGACGCAATGCATATGTGGAATATCTATACCTCCTGGTCACTTTTGCGATGAACCCAAAACTCCTCAAAGAATCAAAGTTTACTTTTAAAACTAGTTATATGTAACTTGGATTGTCACAGAAAATGAGACCCAGTGCTCCTGGAAGCCTAGAGGCCTACTAGCCCTGTTGTGAGGTTTGGGGTTTGGATTTGTAGCTCACTAGAGGAGAATAGCAAGTTGTGATTGGGTCAAGTGCAGCCCTAAATAACAAACAGAATCAGACTGTGAGATTTATTGGAATAAAAAAAATCTCATTCACAAGCCCTTAATTAAAATAATAGTTATTGTATGATAAAATTTATAGTGTTTTCCAGTTTAGGAGTTGAATAACCCAAACTATAGTGGGTAATTGTAGTAATAATAGCCCAGACATCTCTCCCTAAATGACTCTTGAGATCTTGAGTTTAGTCCTTTATTTTCAAAAGCCACCTTATATGGTAAATTATGTATATTTTTAGTGTATACCATACTTTGGGGGTTTTGAGTCTTTGTAATGAAAAGATGAAATGCAATAAACACAAAAAGTTAAACTGCATTATTAAACAAACTTTTTGAGGAAAGAAAAAGCTTAATTCATTTAAAGACAATTTACTTTTAAAACAACTCCATGCTAAGTATTCCTAGTCATTTAACTGCATCCAACCATTAACTGAGTCAAAGAATGGAAAAAGACCAAGAGGAGACATTGTCATATCACTTCTCCCAGATTATAAGTTTAAAATATTAACTCAACAATCAGTTTTTTCACCAGGAAGTTGAAATGTTTGACAATTCCTTGACCTACTCTAGGCCCAGTTTGAAGTCTTGTGTGGTCTGAATTTGTGTGGCCATTCATCAATATGATGACTCATCAGTGGTTAGGCTTCCAACACACCAGAAGATTTTAACTTGGGCATTGCTGGGAATTATTCAGAAAGTTGGCTTCTCTACTGTGTAGAGGAAAGGAAGCTGAGGATAAACCATTATATTATTATGGAACACTAAATGTTTACAAAATCTGATGGATTTAACATTTTCAATGAATATGTTAGCTAGTCAGTAATCTGTGTGTCTAAAGATTCAGTGTATATAAAGTATTCAGGAAACGAAGAAGTGAATCGTTCAGCAATCCACAAAGTGTCTACATGGAGGTAGTGAGGAAACCTGACATAATTTGATGAAACAAATTTCTTACTCCAAACATCCCTGATAGGGTTTGCTCTATATAGTTACATGACACGAATCAGTCTAGGAGACATTTTTTTTAAATGTTCTTCTTTCTGAATTATTGAGTTGCAAGTTTGAAACCTACTGATAAACTTAATACATCTATAAACAATTACTGGGTTTTGTTTTTGCTATGTGTGTACACATTATGTAATTGCTTAAAAAAATGGAAGGAAATACATCAAACAAACCAGTCCACTCATCATTAGCTGTAACAGAGCGTGAACAAAAGATAGAAAATTTTTAAAAGTTTAAAAATACAAAATTTAGATCTATTATTTTGTCAGATTCAAAAACATAATATAATGCTTCCTTAAAGCAATCAATAAGTAATGCACTTACAGTTTGATTAACAAAGAGGAAGAACATATGGGGTGCTTCAGTTTCTTTCTGACTGGTAAGTCCTCCTCTTACAATATAAGTAGCCAGATAGACACACAAACATATGGATACCTAAACCACTGTTGTGGAAACCACAATACCAATGTCCAGAAAACAAAGCCCCATTTTCTTTGTTGTATCTGGAAGATGCTAGGGAATGTGTGTCAGCCTGACCTTTTTCTCTAGTCCCTTGCATGGTCTGATTTAGAACACTCTTCCATCTGTACTGTGGCTATTCTGTTTTTGATCATTTGACACATGAGGAACAAGTTTTTAAGGGAGTTGCAGATCTTTCTCCAGACAGGTTTGGGATTAGGATCCCAGAGAAACCCACATTTCACTTTTGTGCCTTACCAAGGCCCTACTCCACTAGTAGATGTAGAAGTTAGGGTTCCTGCACATGGCTACCAGGAGCTCCTCCGGGATGAGAGGGTTAGAGTACTTTAAAAGCATCCTGAGTGAAGTGTGCCTTGGAAAGAGAACATACAAGACACTGAAAGTCAAGCAACTCAGGAAATTGCACCCAGGATCTTCACACTGAGCTACATCCCCAGGCTTTTTTAATTTTTATTTTGAGATAGGATCTTGCTAAGTCACTAAATTGCCAATGCTGGACTCAAAATTACAATCCTTCTATGTCATCCACCAAGAGAGTTGGAATTATAGGTGTGCCCCACCATCCCGCCCCATCCTTGTAACATACTTTTTTTTCCTTTGAGTGCTAGGGCTCAAACCCAGGGCTTCTTGTTAAGTTGCTCAGGCTAATCTGGAACCTACACTCCTCTGCCCTCAGCCTCCTAAGTAGCAGAGGCTGTACGCATCATCACCACACACAGCCAGAAGTTTTTAAATGACTGGTGTACCAGCTTATCCAAACTACTTTTAAGAATGGGAAAATACTTTTCATTAACATCCTGGTATGTGTATGTGCGTGCGTGCGCGCGGGCGTGTGTGTGTATGTGCGTGCGTGTGTGTATGCACGCATGTATGCTAACATAGAAGTTAGTGATACATTCATGGGAGTTTGTTGCTCTTGGGATAAACATGATAAACCATGTGGTAAAATTCAGTAAGTAGTGAATTCATAGCTCAGAATCGAAGTTAGACCTCTAACTGTAGATTAGAATACTATCCACATTGACTTAATAAATAAAGTTGTGAGATTCGATTAGCTCCACCAATGAGGAAAT
>RJWT010055322.1:0-10171 GCA_004365215.1 Cuniculus paca
CCAAAGGACTAGACAGTATTCTGCAATCCTCAAAGGCAATCCATATGGGACAGTACTATAGGAGAGCTATATCCACTGTGGCGTGGGCACTCTTGTGAGCAGTAAGATAAGCTACTGAAGCTGACAAATCTGTCGAGGGAGAGATCCTGGGACAGCCATCTGCCTTTATGTGAGGAGGAGTGGTGAGTACTCAGGGGATTTGGAACCAAAATGTGATACCCTAAAACCAAAAGATTGGGGAAAATAATTGTCATTTCCTAATGAGCAATATGATTTAAGGAGAAAAGGAGCTGTTAATAATCACAGCAGCCTTCCTCCTCATAGCAGCAGCAGCAGCAGAGGCTGAGATCCACACAACACCAGAAGGAAAAGGATGGGCACAAATCTGTTCATATACCAGTTAGGGGTAAACACAAGTGGAAAAGTAGAGATGGTGAAGGGCCTGGGCCACTGGACTGAGCTCAACCTGTAATTCAAATCCAAGCTGGTAAGGGGTACAGATCAGGTGGCAAAGCTGGACATCAGGTGGGAGAAACAGCTCTCAGCCACCTGCAACCTGAACTAGGTCTAAGCCTGAGGTTGGTTCCAGTCTCAGGATGCCAAGAGAGGGGGATCACACCCTCCTGGAGACCTGGGAAGATTTAACAAGAGCCCCTTGAGGCACATTTTGGACAATTAGTACATTCACTTTGGATTCCAATTTGAGTTGATATTTTTGTCTAATTGACATGCGTAAAATATTTCCTGTGAATAGCTTTGGAGTAGTTCTTAAACTGCAATTACAGGGTAACTTTCTCTTATTTTTGCTTTCTGTTTAAGATAATTCTTTCATTCAAGGTCATATAATCCTAGGCTTAAAACCCTAATTGAAATATAAACGTCTGTGAGTTAACTCTTAGATCAAAGAATGAAGAAATTAAAAAAAAAAAAAGAAAAGTATCAGGAGCACTTTGAAATCTAAGTGGTCACAGGGTGTTATGTTTTGTTTTGTTTTTGTTTTTGTTTTCCTCAAAAGAGAGCCAGTAAGTACCACAGAGGGGGAGATGTTCATTTAAAGAAAGGGGGGTGGGTAATGAGTATGGATATATAACAGTAGAGGTGTAGAAAACTACACTTACACTAGGGGTGGTCAACTAACCAAGAAATACATATTTATATCTCCCACTTGCAAGAGAACATAGTAGTGGTAGACGCAGCATTGGGGTACACCCTACACAACACAATGGAAAGTCTGTGCCTGAGAATATGGGTTGCAAAGGCATTGGTACAGGGCTGAGCAAAATGGGAGCCAATAAAACTGTTTGCCTCACACAGAATAGTTAATACTAAACAGGAAAGACTAACATAGGGACATAAATTGTCTTGCCCAGTTCACAGTACTTAAGTGAAGTTTTGTATGACTGGTTTAATTAAAAAAAAAAAAAGCCAGATGGCTCATGGAGAATGATCGTGGATTATAGATAGACAATGTGTACCCTCAGTCATAATGCTAAGCAGCGCTGTTTTGGATCTTGCTAACACTTTCTTTAGTAACCCCTTAGCTGCTGGAATAGTTTACATTCACCTGGAATGAACAGCAGTGAACCTTCTGAATGGTCCTTCATGGCTACTTGAACAGCATCACCATTTGTCATGGGATAGCAGCCCATGACCTTGACTTGTTAGTCTGCCCATATGCTAGGAAAATGTTTCATTATATAGATGACATCATGCTAACCTCTCTGTGTCTTACAGACAAGTATACCTGAAGGAGTGGAGATGGGAGGGTAATCACAAGGTGTAAGGGCCAGGCAACACCATAAAGTTTAGACAGTTTTATGGGAGGGTAAGACATGTATGAACCTGAGAAGGTCAGTGAGAAAATTTTAGAGTACACATTACCAATAAATGAAAGCAATTGTAAGTGTACTTAAGACTCTTGGGGCACTGGCTTATCTTCATACCCTACCTTGCTCAAGTTGCCCAACCTCTTCATAGCTTGATAAAAAAGATCTCGTAAAATTGGGACAATGGGGTTCAAGAGACTTCTGAGCAAGCTATTCATGGAACAGGGCAAACAGTTGGATGTCGCATTTGTTCTAAAGGTTACCAGGAACCATGAGGGCTACCACTGGCAGATAGACGGAAACAATCTAAACAGTTCTAATATGGTTCTAGTTTCACTCATGGAAAAGGGAAAGAGACCAGAATACAGTACTTCAACCACAGTTGCTGGCTGTTTATAAAGCTGTGCACCAGGTACAACCCATCATGGGATCTACTTCGGTGACAGTAAAAAGAAAATATTCATTAAAGAGTTGGACTGTAGGACTTTTGGCCAATCCTCTTTCTGGGGTGACCCAAAATCAGACTTTTCATAAGTAGCACGCATACTTGTAGCAGTGCAGAGTTCTACTTGCTGGTCCTGTGACAAATACCATGTAGGCCATACTGGGGCCAGTGTCCTTCCAAACTTTTAAATCATCCCCAGTAACTGAAGCAACAGCTAAGCCAGATAAGGTGCTAAATGGTGAGACAGGAGACTAGAGCATGGCAAACTGGGGAAGTTGGCATGACCTGTTAATCGTGAAGTGCCAGTACACACGTGAAGAAAGTTCCCCAAGCCCTGCATGTGGAATCAGTCAGAGTGCTGTCTTCAATTTTTCTCACAAGAACTGGACCAGGGTTTCAATAGGACAACCTAGACCTGACACCAGCCTGAGGAGTGAGAGGTACAAAAGTGATCATTCAGCACTGGATCACTGTGTTCTCTCTTGCACGGTGGTCTGCTCTTGCCCTGTAGAGTGTACTTATTTTCCTACTTTTAGTTGGCTCAACCTTGCTCTGCAGACCATGTTTCTTTTCCTACCTTTAATAAACATAAAACACTACCTTTTGTGCTCATCTTGACCAATTCTTTGCTGAGGAAGGAAAGAACCTAGAAATCACCTCTAGAAGGAGACTTCAGCACCCCAAAACCCAGTAACAGAGAAACACTGCCTATTCCTGAAGATGTTTGGTTCACCAATGGCACTAGTTGGACAGAAAGCAGGATTCGAGGGCAGTAACAATGCAGATAAATATAGATACCATCTGGCTAGAGAGTGGATTAATGAAAAACAGGCTGAGCAAAGAGCAGTATGGATGCTGATGATTCAAGAGAAATGGCCACTATCGGTACAGAGTTGGGTAGTCCTAAAAGGACTGACTCTAGGACTGGCAGGTGCTTGGCAGGCCACGATAGGGATAAAAGATATGGAAGGAGATGTACAAAAAAATACAAAATGAATTAGAACCACTAACCATCTTCCATGTAACTGCCCATCAGTCTGCTAAGTATACTGGGAAATCAGCAGGATAGTACTGTTACAGTTTGTGTCTCGATATTCCCCCAAAGCCTCATGCAGTAATAGATGGGGCTTTTTCAGAGGCAGCTGGATCTATAGTATGTGATGCTGGGACTGATTTGTGGTTCAGTGTTAGGCTTAAGGGCACTACAATTGAGGGTGAGAGTGCAACCCTTCCTAAGTACCCTGGATAAGATATAAGGGACAGAAAGAGCTGTGGCCATCCCTCTCGCTTGCTTTACTATCTTCTGCCTGCCATGAACTGTTTCTCTTCTGTAATGCCTGTCTGCCATGCAACCCAGCCTTGCAGTCAGCAGATTATGGACTGAAACCTCTACAAACTGTGAGCTAAACAAACCTTTCCCCCTTTAACTCTGGGTATTTTGCTGGGTATTCTGTCCCAGCAATGAAAGAAAAGTAACTTAGGCAAGTACCCTCACAAAAGTTTGAGCTGCAGTACTTGTCACCAGACACCTGCAGAAGTTCCCCATTGGATGTATGTACGTCTGGGCACATCAGGGCCAACATGGCTGGGGGATAGCAAAGGCTGCAGGCATTCCCATAAACTATTCTGAGCCTTGATATGCTATACAGGCATGTGAGGTTTGCTCTTGGCTATAGCCTCAAAGGATAAATGCACTAGCTGAACAGGTGTACAAGTCAATCAGCTGACGTGCACAAGTCACTAGCTTATATGCACAAGTCAACATGTCCAATATGTGGTTGGCAGGTGGATTACATTGGGCCCATGCCTGTAAGTGAAGGCTGTAAATAAGCACTCACATCTGTGAATATTGACACAGTCCTCTTGGAAACATTCACCTGTAAATGGACCAGTAGGGGCAACTAATTAGAAGCTTTACTCAGCTCAGTGTTATGTTCAGGTGCTCATGGAAAATTGACACTGACAGGGAAATCCACTTCACAACACTGTCGTGCAAAACTGAGCTGAGGAAAATCAAGGACAATGATATTTTCACTAGCCTTACAATCCCAAAAGAGCTGGTTTGATTTAAAAAACAAAGTGTGTTAAGGTAATAGTTAAAGGTTTAAATAAAGGTACCCTGCATGAGAAGAAAAAGAAGTACTTCCAGAAACCATAAACTGAGACTAAGTTGGAACTATCCTCCCCACTGGCTAACACTCCTAGAACCAAAGGGTACTGTGCACAGGCTGCCTGAGAATTGTCACCAGAAGTCCTGCTCAGCTATAGTAGTCAGGTGCAGTGATGATGAACCTTTTAAAGATCGAGTGCTCAAACTGCAATCCAAAACCCATTTATTTACCACAAAGTGCCAACACTGCTACTAAACTTGAATATCCAGTGCTTGGTTGCTGAGTTGACTTGGCTCACGTTGCAACAGAGGGGGCTGTGTGTGCCCGTTGCAGCACGTGTTCCATAGGTTCACCACCACTGTCACATGATACATTACATGCCGGGCAGGATGTGGCTACCAGTGCCATAGTGGCATGACTGGTCTGGGTGCAACCAACCACTTACTGATTGAACCTGAAAACTGTTCCAAAGAAGGAGACTACATGTTGTACTGCAAGCTAGGACAAAGACCTTGTGATTGGGGAAGTCAAAGGCCCCAAGGGAAAAGCCACTGTTATTGTTCTGTCAATAAGCCACATGTGATATGCCAGTAAAACTGCTATTTAAACATTTGTGTCTACACTTATAGATAACTGCTGTTGCTACCCACAGTCAAGAGTTCTTCCAGTGAACAGAGACCATGGGTGGAAACTCATAATAAATCCACCAACTGGGTATGTGGTGAACTTTTCTCCAAGTAAAGCAGGCATGGCCTGAAATGTGCTACCCTTTTCTGACTATAATTGGAGTAACTTTATGGGGACCCTTGAACCAAGATGGAGCCTTACACACTTTACACATACTCTCAAGTGCATCATTCCAGAAGTGAATCCCTACTGCTACAGTCTGTATTGCTCCTGGGACATAACAGCCTACTGCTCAGCTCTCAGTCAAAGGAGAGAACATGTCTTCCAAGGTTCATGGAACACTGTGTGTGCAAGTATATTTTAAGAGTTGGAGAAAGGGTGAAATGGAGGGAGAACTGCCTCCACCCTAACCAAAGTAACTATCTTGTGGTGCAGCCCTCCCAGTATAGCTATTCAGTTGGCCCCCCAGCCACACCCCTCACAATGCCAAGTGCTAAGGTTATGTGACAGACTGTAGTATAACAAGGTCATTTATCACTGTGGCTAGGCAGTGCTTACTGAGACTGGTAGAACTTCTTGATAAGGATGAAATGAGGGTGGAGCATGCACATCTTTTCCCAAGAACCCTTCTTGCTCTTGATCTGCTTTTGCTGTTTTAATCAGTGTCCTATAAAACCAACAGCCTAGCACAGCATGGTGGGCAAATTAGGTAGTGCCATATCCTACAAGTCATCCACTGCTCTATAAGTAATTCTCCAAGTTGGACTTGTCCAAGTAGTTCTTTGGTCTGTCAGCTTCTCTCAGTTCAGACGCAGATGTTTCTTTCATACCTCTTCAGGAAATTTATGCAACATTAAGCAAGTTCTCTATGAAAGGGTGTAAGATGGCATTTGAGGCAGAACTTCAGGAGGGGGTAAACCACATGCGGATTTCCGGGAGACCAGCAGCCAGGACAAAGGAAATGAAAATGCAAAATTCATCAGTAACCCTTCATACTTTAAGGAATCCACTTGAAAAGAGCCATGTGAGGAAAGGGAGAAAGCAATAGTATAAGATACAGGTCAGCGGATCACCACCTTGCTTTACAACTCGGTGGTTTCCTGAACATTAATAAACTTTGTAAAACCCTCTTCTCTGGACGCACCTACCTCTCTGGCTTTCTCTTACTAATGAAATCCCATGCAGGTCCAGCAGAGGGCTGGCATCCAATGTATATTAAACTATGGCATGAATGTGTGAGGCTCCAGGTTCAATCAGCAGAACAACAAAACAAGTCTGCTAAATGTCATTATTTCATTTGGTGCGCTTTTAGTATTTCCATATAGGCCACCTGAAAGGAAGAGCCTGTCATCTGTATTAATCACATTTCAATTTTCAGTTTCTTATAATAACAGGCATGTACCAAGTACTCAGTTAACATATGCCAAATGTTAAAATATGTTCAGTAAGCTATTTTTCTCTTTGCTAGGTAAGATCATTTTCCTCATTTTCTCATAGGTAAGATCATTATTTTTCCTAGGAAGCTTTCCAGGCCCTGTCTCAAGTGTCTGTTGTTAATGCAGACTGATTTTATATTCTTTTCAAAACATAAATGTGATAAAAAGAGAAATTTACTGATGATGGAAACAAGAATTGGAGAAGAATGCCTTAAGAAAAGGAGTAGTACAGGGCAGGCAGAAGAGGTATCACAAAGGAGTGCATAAGGCATCATGGGAACACAAGGGGCCATAAACAGAAAAGTAAATTAAATTGCACCTTTCCCTCCACTCCATACCACCTCAGCTCTATAATTACTTTTTCTGTCCCTGGCAAAAAGCTCAGACTAGACTCCCTATCCATCAAATCTGGCCAAATTCCATACATACTTTCACTTTTGTGGTTTCCTTGCCTTTGATTCTCTATACATTTCCTACAGTAACCCTTTCATTTACTGATGCTTGTTCAACTATTTTATCTTAATGGATTATGGTAACCAAAACCAGAGTCCCCATTTCTATATTGGACTTAGGAGTACCCCAATTCCAAAAAAGGGAAATAAATACATCTTCTTTCCTTTTATCCCCTCCCTGGACACATAAATTGCAATTCAGTACATATAATTGTATGATTTTCCTTGAAGAACCTAACCATCATTGTTAATACCTATGAAATTAAGGCATTCTAGGTTCCAAAATTAGTGTGCAACCCATTTGAAAATTAGGTACAACCCATACATATGAAAAACGGTCATCCAGTTTCTGTTTGGTTACACAATACAATGTTCGATTTCATGCAGGGAAAAAATAGTATGAATAGAATAATCCTACAGAGTAAGATAAAACCATGACTGTCCACAGAGAAATTTCTTTAGGCAAATTTCAATCCCACAATTATTTTTCCTAGGAAGCTTTCCAGGCCCTGTCTCAAGGGTCTGTTGTTAATGCAGACTGATTTTATGTTCTTTTCAAAACATAAATGTGATTAAAAAAAAAAAACGTTTCACTCTAACATTAAACAGAACTGATATGACTATACTAGCCGCTGCCGGTGCTGAAGACGACAATGTCCAAGATACAGTACACTTTAATTTCTTGATTACCTAATGTATACCATTTTTATGTATAATGCATTGTATTTTAGCACATCCTCAACAAAGAAATGCGATGTAAATATATATATGGATTTATGGAAACTAGTAGAAATTTCTAGCCACGTGAAAAAATAAGGTTTTTTCTTTCAGTTGGAAATGCCTAGCTATGTATAGAAAAGAAAATCAGCATTAAGTCTTCACAGCGAACTCTCCATCCTTCCAACTCTAAGAGCCAGGGCATAAAGAGTTCCAAGAAAACCACAGAGACTTCAGCTACATTTCAGTGTGATCCAAAATGTACCTGCTAGGGTTCTTTCTGTACTGGAAACAAAGGCCCATAACCCTGTATGTGGGACTCAGGGTCCTCAGGCGTCCAGCGATGACCCCCAGCTGTCCGCACACTGCGGCGGCCCCTCACGGCCCGCTTACCAATGATGGGTTTCTCGGTGGTAGGTTCGCGGAGACTGGGCAGCCCGAGGCTCGGCGCCGCACAGATGAGCAGGCCCACCACGCACAGCAGGATGCCCGGGCTCGCCATCTCGCCAACCTTCTCCCGCCGTGGTTCAAAGGCTCTGAGGCTGGGGAGCAGCCTCGGAAATCGGGTAACTTCCGGTCTCGGAGTCTCGGGGGCGGGGCGGGGGCAGCGCTAGGCCGAGAGGGCCAATGGGAAACGCGGTCCTGGTTCAGGGGCGGGGCGAGGCGACCCGGAGACCGCGGGCGCGGGGCCTCATCGCCCCGCCCACCCTCTCCCGCCACCTTTGCCCGCGTCCCAGTCCGAGTAGAGGACCCTGGTGCCTGAGGCGGGACTGGGGTTGCTGAGTCCTCAGAATCTTCCCTTTCAACTACTGTGTCGCTGCGGCCTTAAATCGCCGGTGCAGCCCGGTCTGAGGAGGGAGGGGCGCGCTCTGGGTCCTTCTGACTGGTAACCAGGCCACGGGGAGCCTGGCGGGTCTTAGGGAGCCTAAAACTTTGCTGAGGATAAGGCTAGGTCCCTGTCTCTGGGGAGGGTGACTGCCAAGTTCGACTCTCCAGCATTCGGTGTAAGGACAGCGTGTGGACCTCACAGGTAATTCCCAAATCTTGCTATTTGTTTTGGGACCGCAGGTATCTGGAGGATGTGAAGAAGGGAGGACCATGAATGGAACGTGTTCGCGGATGCATCGCCTCATCTCAGAACTGGGTCAAAGAGGGGCAGGTTTCTGGTATCTATTGCAAAGGACAAGTGCAGGCTAGGCCCACAAACGATGCCTGGTCCTGATAACCTTCACTAGTAATGCCAGCCTCAGGCAGCTAGGGATTGTCCTATAAACAGGGACAGACTTGATGACTTTGGTTCCTAATCATTAAAAGTATCTTGAAGATTTCTAAATGAATGCGTAGTTTGTACTAGGTGAAAGTTCCCACCTATTAAGACCAAAATTCAGATTAAAATTGAATAGTATTTGAAACCCTGTTTTATCAATGCCAAGCACTGAGCATAAAAAAAATGAATTGGATAATGTCTTTTTGTTTCACAAGAGGTTTACAATTTACTAAGGAAACAAAGGCAAGAACAAGAACAAGCTTTAATCATATTTCAAGAAAAATGAATGCAATAAGAAGCCTGGTTTCACAAGAAAATAATCTTACTGTTGAGGGATGCTCTATGCCCCCCAAAATGTGACGAGGGATATTGTGAAAATACCAACCTAATTTTGAGCATAAATGAGTAAACAAAGAGCCTTTGTAATATGAATTTGTGATGTAGAAGCAATTGACTAGCTACAAAGCAAAAAATAAATTACTATGTGACATTACACACAAAATTAAATTCCAAATTACCTCACTCCTCCTTTGACACACCCTCTCACCATTTCGATGGCACCTCCCAGGAGGCCCTCACAATAGCTGAGCAGATGCTAGCACCATGTTCTTGAATCTCCAAAACTATGCACCATACAAACCTATTTTTATTATAAATTGCCTATCCTCAAGTATTTTATTATACTAACAGAAAACAGACTAAAATATTACCCTACAGAAACAAATGCACGTGTAAACAAAAAAGAACATATTTAAATGTCCTTTGTAGCATTTTAGTAATAAAGTAAAATAATTATATAATTAATACACAATCAAGGAACATGGAAATGAGCAAATTAGAGATACTTATTAACAGATAAATCTCTATTAAAAAGAGATAAATTATACTTGGATCTGGAGGATGATTTCAACTGACTGAACCAGAATTTCTCCACATGTCTTCTCCAGAAAACCATAAGATACATGAAAAATGCGAATAAAATTAGTGACCCATGGTTTTCGCAATACTAGGAGACATAACATACCACAAACATCAAATTACCAGAAAAGTTTTTTTTTTGTTTTTTTTTGTTTTTTTTTTTGCGGCACCGGGGATTGAACTCATGACCTTGCACTTACCAGGCAGGCGCTTAGGCCACTGAGCTAGATCCCCGGCCCTTACCAGAAAATTGTTAAGTGCCAAATTTCAAAACAAGCATCGTCCATTGCTGAAATACTGTATGTGTGGTGAGTGGGGGGATGCAAGGTTTCAAAAAAACTTTGAAAAAGAAAGGAATTGAATGATGTAGAC
>RJWT010055323.1:0-10175 GCA_004365215.1 Cuniculus paca
CACGTGGTTAAAAAGTCAGTTTCTAAAGAATCTTACCTAAAATAAAAGGCCAGGGGACTCCAAACCAAATGACATACATATAGGCCTAATCCTGGTAAAGAATGTGTGACAGTGGTTAGATCCACGTGAAGATGTGATTTGGATGCAACACCCAATATTAATTCAGCTTATCAAAAGCCTTGCTTTGAATTTGCCAATGTTATTTATGGATCTTTCCCACATCTATCATAGCTCATGAATGAAACCTTAAGGGTCACGTCTAGTGATAAAGTTTCTAGGAATTGTCTAAAATTGTCATACTTAGAATACCAAATTCAGCTGCACACATTCCCATTTGGGATCTCTGTAGTGTGTTCTTCATCTTTCTAAGGGGTTTCATGGGGCTTTGCATGTAGACTCACATCTAAAGAGGCATTTACAGTAACTTCCCTGCAACCTACACTCCTGCTAAATTCCCAAGGTAGCTCTATCGTGAAAAATCTTTATTTTTTCTACTTGAAAATAGAATACTGCAGCCTATCTTTATTTCTCAATTAGATGGGAACTTATAGAAGTTATATGTGTTCAGGATTTGAACTTCAGAGAAAGGCACTGTTTAAATTCATGAGAAATTAATAATGACATCCCCGGCCCTCATACTTGCGGTTGAAAATATATACATGTTAAAAAGTAAAAACTATAGGAAAGTAAATATGAATTGGCAATGTTTATTTTAGAGCTGAGATCACAGTGGGAAATGGGGGTCTGAAACATGGGAAATTGTTTTCATTATGGTATCATCAAAAAACGCCCAAACAGAACGAAAATGCTAAGGTGAAAAACCAATGACAACGAAGATCGTAAAGATTCTGATGGAGCCCAATTATTGCAGCTGAAGTTATTATCACCCTGTGACTATGAAATGGCATTATGAGAGAAATTATTAGTGATAAACCACAACAAAATGTGTTGACCTACTGGCACTGACCAAAGGTAAGTCGGAACATTCCATGAGCTTCCTCTAATGGATTGTTGCTTCCACATGCCCCTCTGGGAGCAGAACAGCAATGAAATGTTTTGATCAGAGAAAGGGTGACCTTTTCCTTGGAAGTGATTTAATGCTTGGATAGGCTGAAATAACTAACTGAAAAGATAACAAAAGGAAGGGAGGGAAAAAAAAACCTTATTATTGTGTGATCCATGGGGAAATAGGCATTTTTTACTTTTCTACAAAATCAAGGCTCTGATAAAAATTTTGAGGCTGGATCTGAGATGCTGTGCTGTTGATTGGAGCAAAGTGGAACAGACTTACATAACCAGCGAAGGCATGCATTCCCGTCAGTGCGTGCGCACCCAGACGCGCACAAGGGCTGCTTTCTACGAGGTGCCTGTACCTCACCTGCTTCTCCTCAGACTCCACGCAGATGCCCTTGAATGGCCATTGTGATCCTTGCTTTACAAATAAGGAGTCTCAGGCCCGACCATTTAGTAACTTGTCTCAGGTCACACAGAAGTATGTGGCAGAATCTGATTTTATGCTATAAATAGTGCTTCCAACGAGAACTACAGGTTGGCGATCAGAGGGCTGGTGGCTTAGTTTACAGAATTCTCATGTTTGAGGTACACGTAGTACGAAAACTTGCTCTTTAGTACAGTAAGAATCAGTTTCTACATTAAGCCACTTGCAATGGTTAAAAACAAGTAAGGACATGGATTAAAGATTTTCCTTAGCAATTTTTCGCTTGAGCTCAGCACTTTTATTAAAATCTGGCATTCTTTTGCCTTGTGTGGAGATCTTATATTTTCAGGATAAGAAGCATTTCTCAATATTCATAGCTTGCTCTGTTTCCAAATGATTTCATCCAACAAATTTCCATACAGAAAACAATCAGAGGATAAAACTATGGCAAATAGCTCCAGAAAACTTAAGTTTTTCAAAGCCAGGATTCAAACCCAGGGCCTTGCATATGCTAGGCAAGTACTCTGCCAATGTGCTCTATCCCCAGTCTCAGAATTTTTAATTTATAATGGAACAAGCCTAGTACATGTTCGCCTGCTGTGAGAATCAAGTCACCAGACAGTGAGTCCTCAGTGTCATCAGTATGAGTCACAGAAAGAGTACACAGTGAACGACAAGAGGTACTAATTTCCCAACTAAAGAATGTCTAAAAGTTACCACCCTTGAGAATAGATTTTTAATTCCTTAGACATTGAGAAATGACTTAGTAACTCAAATGGATAATCAGACCTATAGGAGTGAGTTTGGAAGAAGATACTATGTGTTTGAAAGACAGCATATAAATGTTTCTCAGAATTCTTCAATAGACCACATATTAGAATGTCACAGGAGTAGAGGACAGGGACTCTGGAACCCAACTCCTTTAGTGAAAATACCAGTTCTGTTACTTCTAATCCATGTGACTTTGGGAAATAACTTAATCTTTCTGGGGCCCAGATTGCTAATCTGTAAAATGGAAAGAATAGTGCTCCTTATCTTCTAGGGTTCTCGTGTTAAGGTAAAATTTAATCTACAGTTAGCACTTGTGTCGGTGCAGGGCCTGTATTAGATGGTGCATTCATGTTTGTTACTATTACTAATGCACCCAAACATGGCTGTACTGAGAGAACAAAACTTGTAGAACCAAGTTTTCCAGCCAAGTGACAACTACAAAGATGGCTATACTCAGAGATTCTATTCTATGTGGTTTGATGAAAGTAAACAGAGTCAAGAATTTTCTAAAACATAAAATGAAGTTTGCCTTCAGCATATTAACTTTATGACCTTCAACTTATCTTTTTCTATGTGCCTGCCTAATTTTAATAGACCAGTATTTTCCAAAACTTCATAATAATAAACATGTTCATTCATCTAGTCAACCTATATTATTGAGTCTCTACTAGGTCCAACACATGTTCTAGATGCCAGGAGACAATGGTGAGTAAGCAAATAAAATTCTTGCTCTCTTGGAACTTAATTATAAATCTGTGTGGAGTACTGAGAGGAGGATATATAAATAAATAAATGAGACAGTCATAGGTTGAGACAAGCTATAGGATGGAAACGACAGAATGAAGGGGAAGGGAGAGCAAGATGGGATACTCTAGTTGAGATGCACAAGTATCTCTGAAAACATGACACAGTATTTGACAGAAATCGGAAGGAAGACAGGAAGACTCAGGAAGCATTGCACTGAGACTCGGGGGTAAAACGCAGCAAGTGTTTGAAGGAAACAGAATCACTCCGAGGTGGGAACCAATGTAGGTCTGGATAGAGAAAAAGGACATTCTTCTTAGATCTAGGGAGTCCAGGATCAAGAGTTGGATGTTTAGTTTTACTGTAAACACTGTAAAGAGGCTACTGGAGGGCTTTTTGTGGGGAGTTAATAAAATACGAGTTATATTTTAAAATTGTTATTCTTTTTTTGTGTTTTTCATTTGTTTTGTTTTGTTTTGTTTTGTTTTGTTGAAACAGGGTCACGCTATGCAGTTCCGGCTGGCCTTGAGCTCACTTTGTAGCCCAGGCTGGTCTCAAACTCGCAGCGATTCTCCTGCCTCAGCCTCCCGAGTGCTGGGATTACAGGAGTGCGCTACCACACCCAGCTAAAATTATTATTCTTGATGCTCCATGAGGAATGAGTGAAGAACTCAGTCTAAACATTACCACTTCCAGGAATTTCCATTTATATCTTAGCCCAAACTCCTTTGCATAGAATTTCTAGCCTCAGAACATAAGCAGACTACATGATGCTCTTAAAATCGCTACCAGTGCATGCAGTTCTTTAGGCTTCCTTGTTGGCTGAAATCGAGTCCATCTCCCAGTTCTAGCTCCCAAGGCCCATTCCTCAAAGCAGTGGTGATCGAGTAGGTTTGGGACATTTTATTTTTCAGTCAGAGACCACAGATGAGAGATCGCAATGACCATTCCCTTTACCCCAGCCCATTGCCTGATGCTTTTCTTTTCCTTTGTCTGCTGCAATATTGCCACATGCTGAGGATTTGAGTTCACCTCTGACATTCTTTCTCCTCACATGTCCCTCAGGGAAGGGCAATGGTAGGCATCATGCAGTGCTTTGTTCCCCAGTACGCGATTAGTAGGCCACCCCGAGGTGGCCCATGCTGTGAGGACTTCTGAGAAAAGGCCATGACTCTGGGGATAAGTGAGGCTGGGCTTCTGTCAGTGGATGTCTGTGGCGATGATAGTCAAGTCACTTACTGACAAGTGCTCCTGAGAGATGTTATCTGTCTTTTTCCAAAGCTGGCCTTGCAGGTCACAGTCATATAAGCCAACAAAACTCCCTACTTTCCATTTCATGATCACCAAATTTTTATATCCCCAGATACATATTACTAGACTCACAAAAGGGCAACTTTGAGCAGAAAACTAGAAAAGAAAATACATCCCATCTCACATTATTGCCTTTTTATTATCTGAGACCCACAAGCACTGGAAGCTCTGCGAGTCTTGCTGAGTTACTCTGTAGCTTAAACTTAATTTGTGTGTAGTTTTGGCAAAGTATTCGTTTTAGTAAGTATGTTTTGGCACCTTGGCTTTGGCACTTCAAAGTACAACTCGTAGACCTGTGCAATTTTTCAAAGTTTGCTTTCCCACAGGCCAGCTCTAAGTGGCTGCCTAAGAAATCCACAAGGCAACAGCCAAAAGACAGATGCTGTGTGAGCTTTAGAAAGTATCTGGTATCGCTAAATATACAAGTTCACATCTCCTGTGTCTCCAAAGATCTACAAAAAGAAAAACTTTCAAAAACAATTGTGCCATCTTGGTCAAAAGTAATAATCAACAACAAAAAGAATCTTGCCTGCATGCTGTCTTGTCTGCTCTGGTAGCTAGGTTTATTGTAGTCACATGTGCTGAGACTTAAGAAACAGCAATCTCCTGTAGTCTAGCAAGACGTCATCTCACCATGGTGCCACCGTAGGGCCAAATACAGTGTGGCCTTAGAAGGGGTGGATCTCCTTCCAACAGGAGCCAATGCCAAGCCTAGGAAGATGATGGGCTCTATCTGTTGCTTGCTCATTCATTTTTGAAGAGTGAACTGAAGTCAACTCACTGAAAGAATAGAAGGGCTCCATTAACTGTACTTACTTCTATGCAGTGAGGACAGCTTCACGGTGTTCAGCAGTGTGATTCTTATTGTGATGTACAACTACTTTTCCTTCCGCTTTCTAAATTTTCATTTTGAAAAAAAAAATCTGAGGAACTCTTGAAGACGACTATACAAAATAACAACCTTTGGTATCTTCCTATCACCTTGTTTAGAAAGCCTATATTGTTATCGTTTTGGGCTATTATTGTTATTTATCTGTCTTTATTGTTTCTTGTTTTTCTTGTGCTTTGTTCTGCTATTGCCTCTAGCACAGAAAGGATAGATGTACATGCATATACTTATACATGCTTAGAACTACTGCTAAAGTTTACAAAAGCAGATTTTATTAAGTAGCAAGATATGAACAGCTACTTTGAAGAAAACGAGACATTATGGTAGCCATAGCTGATTTATTATCTTCATGTTCTGAAGTCCAATAATGCTTTTATTCTTTGATTTGATTGGTTTAAGTCTGTTTTCTACTGCTCGATTGCAATATGTGAGAAGATATGAACAGCTTTTTTGAAGAAAACAAAGGACATGAAGGTAGCCATTGTTGATTTCTTATTGTCTGGTTTGAAGGCCTGTAATGCCTTCACTCTTCTGTTTTGATTGGTTTTGTATTGTTTTGTTTGAATTTATTGTGTGTGAAGGTATAGACAAGCATTTTGAGGAGAACAGGAGACACTATCGTAGCCATTGTTGATCTCCTGTTGTTCTGTTTTGAAGTCCTGTATTGCTTGCATTGTTCTGTTCTGATCTGCTTTGTTGTGTTTTACTCTGTTTTGTTTTGTTTCATTTTGTTCCTTTTAAAATTAAAAAAAAACTATATTTCATTAATCCTAAACACTAAAGTTTGCAATTGAAAAGCTTTGCCTGATTAAATCTTAAATCTCTCTTGAGACTCAGTTCAGGCGTTCCTTCCTCTAGATGGTCATCTTTGACTTCGGACAAGCATTTTTGAGTGCTGTAAACAGAGTGGATGCGTAACAATTCCAGCAAGCAGTACAGAAGCAAAGCACAATAAGAAGTCAAATGAGACACAATTCATAGTCAGAAGCATCACATCTTTTTCACATTCACTCTGGCCACGCAGTGCTAATTCCCATGCTATGGTGAGGGCTGTGGTTGTGGGCTTTGCTGAAGGCTGAGTTTCAAGTGTAAGCACAGCTCTCTGCCTTTCCCCAGGGCAGAAGGTCTCTTTCTATGCTGAGCTGCTCAGAGTTGGGGAGGAATGACACAGGCCACCTCCCCTCCTGTCTGCTTCAGCATGTCTCTTCACCAGGCATAGGACAGGGCAGGAAACAAAACTTTGCCCTGGAACTTGGTGCAACACTGATGAAACAACACTGAGCATATTGCAATAGCACCCATCCCAGGTATGCCTACAGAAGGAGCCTACAGAACAGCCCCAGTGCAGAAGGAAGCCACAGGACCCCAAACTACCACATTTCCACCCAGCTAGCATATCCTGCATCCAGTTACTGTGGTTTGGGGCCACAAATCCATCACAGCAATGGGTATCCCATAAATGTGTGCATCTTGTTATGGGCAGGCTGTGGGGTCAAGGAGTGATACAGCTTACTGGCCTCAGTGGGGACAGGTGTGACATAGGATCCCAGAGTGACTGCCTAATGCCATGTGGAATCTAGTGTCTGACCACAGCCTAGTAACTATGAGTGAGGCAGCTGGCTTATGCCAGTCAGAGGAAAAGGTTTATGGGTACAGGCTACTCTTTCTCGGTGCTCTCCTGGTTCTTTCTGAACACACTAACATTGTATGGGACAAACCTGGGCTTAGATTGCCCTCTGGTACTGAAGCTGATAATGCACTGCCAGCAGACACTCAACAAATCTGGACCTGAGTACCACCCAGTATTGAAATAGTGGAATTGAATATACATGTGGAGAAAATAAGCACTTGGACTAGATTTTGGGGGATTTTTTGAGTTGATTTTAAATGCCTAGAGGCTTTGTTTGTTTGGTTTTGGTTTTGGGGTTGTTGTTTGTTTTTTGTTTTTTGAAACAGAGTTCTTTTAGGTCATCCAGGCTGTACTTGAACTCACTTTGAAACCCAGGCTGGCCTTGAATTCACAGCAATCCTCTTGCCTCAGCCTCTTGAGTTCTGGGATTACAGGTGTGCACCACCATGCCTGACTGAACTAGAATTTCTGGATAGATAACAGACAAGTCTTTTTTGGAATCCTTGATTTGAAAGACTAGAGAAACACCTCATGCTTCAATGCCCACATGAGGTTTGCACACAAACAAGCATTAAGAGCATTCAGAAAATCATGACCTCAACCTGATAAAGTACTAAAAAGTAACCAGAGTGATCAGCATGGAGGAACTCTGATAACCTAAAGCACTGATTTTATGCAAATTCAGTGAACTTGAAGAAAACAGAGAAATGTTTCAATACTTTAGTAAGAAAATGTAAGAAAACAATAGAGGCAATTTTCTTAAAAATCAAACAAATTCTTGAGCTGAAAAACACACTGAGTGAAATTAAAAAAATGTGACAAACATCAATGGCAGAATAGATGAAATAAAACAGTGAGTTCAAAGATAAGCCTTTCGAAAATTCACAATTTTGCCTGGCGTGGTTGCTCACACCTGTAATCCCAGCACTTGGGAGGCTGAGACAGGCGGATCGTTGTGAGTTAGAGACCAGCCTGGGCTACAAAGTGAGCTCAAGGCCAGCCTGAATGGCATAGTGAGACCCTTTCTCAAAAACAGGGCTGGGGATCTAGCTCAGTGGTCTAAGCACCTGCCCGGCAAGTGCAAGGTCATGAGTTCAATCCCCGGTGCTGCAAAAAAAGAAAGAAAAAAAAAGAAAATTCACAATTTGAAGGAAAAAATGAAGGGGAGGGAATGAAGAAGGCTGTTGAAATATATTACTATTTTGGAACATTTTAAAAGACCAAGTACTTGGATTATCGGAGTTCAAAAGGACACAGAATGCCGAAGGGCTGGAAAGCTTGTTAAGAAAGAGGAAAAAAAAAAAAAAAAAACAACAGAAAACTCCCCAAATTTAGAGAATACAAATATCCAGATAACCATGTTTTCTCCAAGTTTTCTCATTATCAAGGTCTCAAATGTAAAAGATAAATAGAAGATTCATAAAGCTGCAAAAAAAAAAAAAAGAAAGAAAAAAGAAAAGAAAAGAAAAGAAAAGAAAAGAAAAGAAAAGAAAAGAAAAGAAAAGAAAAGAAACAACATATATGCATGTCCCAATTCACCCAGCAACAGACTTACCAGAAATGTTACAGGGTCAGGAGAGAATGATGGGAGACTTTCACAATACAGAAAGAAAAACACTTTCAACTGAGAATATCATACTTAGCAAAGCTATGCTTAGAAATGAAGAAGAGGTAAAGACATTCCCAGACAAACAAAAGCTAAGCAAATGTATCTCTACCAGACTTGCTCTACAAGAAATGCTAAGAATGTTCTGTAAACTGAAAGAACAAGATACCAAAGGACTTTTATTCAACATTGTCTTAGTTACTTTTCTCTCATTGTTGAGAAAAATGCCTGCTACTCAAAGTTAAAAGGGGAAAGATTTATTTAACTCACAGTTTGCAGAGATTTTAGTTCATAACCAGCTGGCTCCAAACCAGGGTGGCATGGCACAGGAGCAATAGTTCATGACAGCGGGAGATAACAAAAGCAAGAAGAGCAGAAGGGGGAGAAGCAAGCCTCTTTACCTCCCTTATGTTGGATGCAGGTTACCCGCCCTAGGGTGGGTATAGCACTCACACCCCTAAGCCCAGCACTACACAGTAGTGAACCAATCACAAACTCTAGATTCAGCTGCCTCTGAAAAGCCCACCATCCCATGACTGTAAGGCTTTGGAGAGACATCGAGACACACACCATAAATTCTACCCTTGGCCCCCCCAAAACTCATGCACATCCCTTTATTCAAAAGACATTTAGTTCATCTCTAAGAGTTGCCAAGTCCTAATAGTTTTAGCACTGCTGCAAAATCTAAGTCCCAAATCTCCTCCAAGATGTAAGGCAAGCTCTTAACTGCCAGCTCCTGTACAAATGAAAAGAAAGTTACACACTGTCAGCATTTAATGGCACAAGATAAACATTACTAGTTTAAAAGGTGTGAGTAGGGGGATACAAAAGAATGAGCCCCCCCCAAAAAAAGAATGGTACCAAAGCAAGTCTGAAATCCAGCAGACCAAACATTAAGTCCTGTAGTTTTATGAGCAGCATCCAAGGCTATGTGCAGCAAGATGTGAACTCCAAAGGGCTTGAGAGGCTCCACCCCTATGGCATGTTCAGTGGTAGCAGCTCCCATGACTTTTCTCTTAGGCCTGCTCTGCTCCCTCTTTGCAGGTTTTTTTAAGACAATCTATGCTTGTGGTTTCTCCAAACTTTTGGGATCTCTACTGAACTTTTGGCTTTACACTCACAACTTTATACACTACTCTCACTACTGAAATTGAAGGGGAACCATTTTTAATCCCACAACTCCTGCATCTTGCATGAGGCTAAAACCAGCAGCACATGAATGATGCCAAAGTCTGTTGCCAGCTACAGCAGTAGCCATACTTCCTTCTCCCTTAGTTGTAGGGGCAAGTGCCTAGATCACTGAGTATTGTCAACCCAATTCTAAGGAAAAAATCCTCTACACCACTTCCATTCTGGAAGATGGTGCTCCATGGCTTCATTTTTAAAGTGGTCTTTTACTTTTGCAATTTTGAGCCTGTAAAAGGTGGACTACTGCTGCTTTTTTGCAATGCCTTCAGGCCACCTTTTAAATTTTTATTTATTTATTTAGTTTCTTCTTAGCAATCAAGATCCCCTCTGCTCTATCTTTGCAGTTCACAGCTTTATTGGAGCTTTTTTTGTTCAAATCCACAGCATTTTAAATCATTTTACTGGGCTCTTTCCTCTTGATTCTCAACATAAACCTGGCTAAAAGTCCCCAACAATAGCCATGCCACTGTCTCAACAAAAGACTGTCTTGAAATTTCTTCTGCCAGATTAATTAGTTCACCACCCTTAATCTCAGTCTCAGGCAAAGTCTCTGGACATGAGCAAAATGCAGATAAACTTTCTGCCAAGCCCTAACATA
>RJWT010055324.1:0-10164 GCA_004365215.1 Cuniculus paca
AGTGGCCAGCTGGGTGAGCCAGGAGCCAGTGTTGGGGGTAGGTGTGGTCAGCACACAGTGGGAAGCAGAGGCGAGGAGCAGGGCAGGAACTGACTTCCTGTTTCTCTAGGGAATGATGCTTTAGAAAACTGCTTATTGAGGTGAACTGCTGGTCTACCCTGTGTAGCTTTGTAAACACATAAGTGTTTTAACACTTGAATGTTTCAGTGTTGCTAATGTTTGGATTGAAAGAGTTACTGTTGTCCTAGCTTATTTATTTTCCATCCATTTTTAGCTCCCGGTTTGATCCAGTTATATTTACTGGGATAGCTCAGGCCACTGGACCGGAGTCCCCTTGGGTTTCTCCTCCTCTTTCTCTCTAGTCTCGCCCTTGACAAACATTCTTGACAAACATTCTTCACTTTCACATCTAGGCTTTCAACCTAAGGTTCTTGAGCGCTGCCTGCCTCTTATTGAGCACTTAATGTCATTTTTACAGTCAGCTCTGATCTTGGCATTTTAAAAAAAGTGTACTTTTGCTTTTATCTCAACAAAATCTTTTCTCTCAGTAATTAAAAGGGATATTTTATTTTATTTGTGACAGGGTCTCGTCAGCTGTGGTGGCACACTCCTGTAATCCCAGTACTCGCAAGGCTGAGGCAGGAGAATCGTTGCAAGTTCAAGACCAGCCTGGGCTGCAAAGTAAGTTCAAGGCCAGCCTGAACGGCATTGACAGACCCTGTCTCAAAAAACTACAAAAAAAGAAAAGAAAAAAAAAAGGGCCAGGGATATAGCTCAGCAGTGTAAGCACCTGTCTGGCAAGTACAAGGTTGTGAGTTCGATCCCCAGTACCAAAAAAAAAGAGAGAGACAGACAGGGTCTCACTGTGTAGCCCAGGGTGGCCTTGAATTCACTAAATAGCCCAGCCCAGGTTGACCTTGAACTCCAGAGAGCCTATTGCCTCAGCCTCCTGAATGCAAAAAAGAAACTTAATCAACTTTATTCAGTTCGAACTTCCTAAATATCAAATTGTCCTATCATTCTGGACTCTTGCGTGAATTTTGTTAATGTGCATATAGTTGTGAAAACATTTTCACATAATAGGTTGCGATATGTTGAAGTTGTTGAGGTCTAATAGCCAAATAATCTATCTGAGCAGGCAAACACTTGCATATCCATTTCTCTGTTGAAGATTTTGGTTGTTTGTAATCTTTTATTAGCATAAGTACTATCACTCTGAACAGGTCACTTTGGAGTTAGTTCATGGGTATGTTTCTGAAATGTCTTTCAGAAGTTGATAGCCCTTTCACCTTTGGTACTGGGAATCGAATTCAGGATCTTGTGCTTGCCAGGCAGGCACTGTGCCGCTGAGCTACATCCCCAGTCCAGCCCTTTCACTTTTGAAGCTTTTGTAGTGCCACAGATTACTCTGGTGATTGGGAATTTCGACTTAGAAAGTACTTTTAGTTTTTCAAAATGCAGTGCACTTATATGATTCAAAATATAAAACAGAAGAGTGCTGTGCAGAGGCATGCTCCAAACGGTTGATTCTTTCTCTACCCCAGCTCCACGCAAATAATTAAATTTTTTTCTTTCACCTGCTTCAACACTGTCATTATAAGTATAATAAATATAGTATAATAATATTAATATAATATTGTACAATAATGTTGGTAAATATATTTATTAATATTAATAAACGTTAGTTAATATGATAAATATAGTATAATATTAATATTTATTAGTATTTATAAGTGTAATAAATATGGATTTTACCCATTTATTATTTAGCGGAGCTGGAGATTGAATTCAGGACCTCATGCATCCTGAGCAACCACTCTACTACTGAGCTCCATCTCTATTTCTTTAAATTTTTTTTTTGAGTACTGGTTAGGGATATAGTTCAGCAGCATAAGCACCTGCCTGGCAAGCGCAAGATTGTGAGTTCAATTCCTGGTAACAAAAAAAAATGAATAAATATCTTTTGAGGCAAGGTCTTGCTAAGTTAACCAAGCTGGCCTGAAACTTGGCAGTCACCTTGCCTCAGCCTCCCACGTAGCTGAGTTTATAGGCCTGTGCCACCGTAGTCAGCTCCTAGTTCCTCACTTGACTTTTGCATGCTTAGGACCACTGGGTGGACAGTAACAGCTAACTTTCGGGGTGGTCCCTTGAGTGCCTCAGATGACCCCACTGCTTGCTCAGGATCTTCGTCTTGGGGTTGCCTTACACTTCCGCCAGTCTGGGCCTCTGGGAGTGTGAGCGATCCTTCATCTGATGGGCCTGTCCTCTGTACTTGTAAAATTGGTGTCTGTTTTCAGCTCTCTGCTTTGGGGAACTTGGCAAATGGTTTCCTGATTTACATTGCGCTACTGGGACTCTGTTCCGTCTGAATAATCTTCTTGTAGTTTCAGGGTAGCACCCTTGATGCCCTACATTTTGAGTCTATCTTTGCATAAAAGTTTCTTGGGCTTTCTGCTATTGTAAATGGTGATGGGAAGTTGCTTTCCTTTCACTTTATGTCACTTTCCACCGAAATCTGCAGATATTTTAGGAAATGCCCTTTTGTTATAAATGGTCTCATTTCTCACAATACTTTTCTTTGGTTTTAAACATCAATCTTGATGGTTTTTCTGACTTACTTGGGTGGGCGTTCAGTTTATTTCCTAGGCAGGGTTGAACTTCAGCGTGTGGTAGTGGTTTCCCATTGTACATTCTTTGTACATGTGTGTATTTGATAATGAAAGCAGGACCGGTTCACCTTGATCTTAATTAACATGGAGGTGACATTCGTGCTAAGTAAACGTGGTTTTTTCTTCGTTAGTCATCAACTCTCTCTGTAGTCACCTCTGCTTTTCAGTTCTTCTCTGAGTTTTGCAATCATGTGTGGGCAGAATCCACTATGTGCCCAACACTGAGTCTGCTCAAACCTTTCTTTTCATGGGGCCTTTTTTTTGCCAAGGTAAACAGGATCCCTGCCCTTAGAGTGTATGGCTATGGGTGTTAGGCATTGTTCCTTGCTCTTAACCTGTAGTATTTTAGGTTGTTGCTTTTAATCCTTTCTCCAATTCTCCAGTATGCTACAGATTGGGAAACTGAAGCCCAGATGACACAACTAGTAAGTGGTAGGGTGGTGGCCTAAATACAAATGTAAACCCAGGTACTTTTCCTTTATTTCACACCGCATGCCTGTCTGACGTAAGTAGGCTTCTAAGTTGCAAAGGCAAGGTGGTATGATGGACTTTGAAGCTGGGGCGACACAAGATCTCTGCTTAGTTACACATTCAGTGGACATGTGTTTATGACTGGGCATTTAAAGTGATGTTCCCTGGATCCCATGACTTTTCTGAGCTGTAGTTTTCTCTGCAAAGTAGAAATCCAGGCTGTTACTGTCATAGATACTGCAGAAATCAAGAGCGTTAAATCACATAAGGGGAACTAACATTATTTGGATGTTGACTCTAGGACCGAGGGGCCTTTTTTGGAATACAATTTTAGAATGCTTTTTTTTCCTTTTGAAAAAGATTTTGTAGGTATGGTTGATGGGACACAGAAGAAGTCAGAGCATGTGGTATAAAGTGTCCCAGGTTAAACTTTGTTGTCATGATGGAATTTTTTAAAGAATAACAGAGTCCCAGGGGCTGACCCTCAAAGTAAGTCTCCCTGGGGAATGTCTGTTCAGGCACTGGTCCTGAACCAGTGGGAAGCTTGCAAACTGTTAAACGGAGCTCTTTCTGCCTCTCTCAGATCTTGGGAATTGCTAATAAATGTGTGTCTAAATGCCTCCTTATAGTCTTGCTGCATCTGGCCTTGTGGAACAGGTTTGTCGGGCTCAGGTTCTGGTTTGGAACAGTGGTGAAATTCTGAGCTGCTGAGCCAGATGTAGAGCTGCCACTTCGATCTGCTGTCTGCCTAGCCCAGGCTCCTGCCATCCTACAGCTGGAGGGGAAACAATGCTGCTTCCTAAGTATCAGTATTCCTATGAGGCCTTATCCTTTACAAATGTCTTCCTGGTAACATTGGTCTTCCTAACCATGCTTTGAGATAGATATTTGGGTTTGTTGTTTCAATTTTTTTTGTTTTTGTTTTTGTCTTTTGAGATAGGGTCTCACTGTATACTTCATGCTGGCCTTGAGCTCACTGTGTAGGCCAGGCTGGCCTTGAACTCTCAGTGATCTTCTTCCTCAGCCTCCAGAATGCTGGGATTACAGGTGTGCACCACCACATCTGGCAGTACTGTATTTTTATGCCTGTTCTCTATGGGCAGAGATGAAACTAGAAGAAATAATTTGAGGTTTCCCATGCTGATGAAGTTCTGAACTTGAGTATGTGGGAGTGGGATGAGAGATACCCTGACTTAGGAAGCCTTTTGTCCGAAAGCCTCTCTGGTCAGAAGTTGTTTTCAAAAAAATTTTTTTAAATCCTTCCTTCAGTCCATTTCAGCATGAATGAGTAGCCATAAATGAACAGGCACTTTGGGGGTATTAGATGTGAGTGAAACAGTCCCTATATTCAGGAGCTGACATCTAAATGCTGTCCCCCCACCATCATTTTACTGAAAACATTTTATATTTTGGATAGAAGTAGAAGGAAGGGATGATCCCATCATACTTCTGCTAGAGCTAGCACGTGGCCTTCTCTTTGCAGATTCTGTGCTTGGCCCTACAAACAGCCAGTTTTTTTGTTTGTTTGTTTGTTGTTGTTGTTGTTTTTGGTCTTCTTGAGACAGGGTCTAGTTATGCAGTTCAGGCTGGCCTGCTTCATATTGTAGCCTAGGCTGGTCTCGAACTTGCAATAATCCTCCTGCCTCAGCCTCCTGAGTGCTGGGATTACAGGCGTGTGCCACCACACCTGGCTTTAAACAGCCAGTTTTAATACAGGAAAAATTCGACAGCAGCCATAACAGAGAAACAGACTCAGTAATCGAAGTACTAAGAAAAGGAATTAGGAAAGTCTAAGTCGGGATTTTGGCTGTAGGGCTCAGTTGTTAAGGGTAGGTGAACCGAATTTTAGAAGGTAAAAGATGAGGCAGAATGGGAACAAAATGGGGTATGATTTGGCATGTTCTAGGAGCATGTGATTCAGTGTGGTACCAGAGTACAGGCCAAGGATTCTCAAATTTGTATGCCTTTGGAACCCCCAGGTTACATCCGGAAAGATCTGAATGGAGAAGGGTCCAGGATGTCATTCAACAGGGAGCTCACTGTGGAGGAGGCTGCCCCAGAGAGTGCTTGGGAGGTCCTTGTAAGCTGAAGTCTTAAGGATGCCGGGGTAGGAGGGGAGAAGAGGCGCATTCCACACAGAACAAACTCCAGTACCCTTTTGAAGGACTTGGCCAGTGCTCTGCTTTTGCAGACACACTCTTGGTAACTCTTATCTTTCTCAGCACAGTTTTTTGTTTCGTTAATAGTACTGGAGATTGAACCCAGAACCTAACACATCCTAGGCAAGTGCCCTAGCACTGAGCTATATCCAAAGCCCTTTTGGTTTTTTATTTTGGGACAGGGTCTCAGCATGTTGCCCAGGCTGGACCAAACTTGTGATCCTCTTACCCCAGTCTCCCAAGTAGCTGGGATTACAGATGTGTGCCACCATGCCCGGTCTCAAACACAGTTTTGATTAGGTGCTTCACTGTGTCTTTGTTAGCTAGGATTCTTGGTGAAAAACCAGAGGAACTACCTCTAGTTATCTTGAACAGAAAAGGGGTTTTTTGGAAAAGCATTGCAGGGATTACCAGAAGAGCTGAGGAGTTGGGATTAAGAAATGGGCCAGAACGAAGGAAGGCTCAGAACAGCAGCAGCAGAACGTACGGAAGGGTGAGCCCAGGAGCAGCCTGGTTAGGACTCCACTCCTTTGATGATTCGTGTATTGTCCGTGCTTCCCCGAAGCACCCCTCTTGAGTCTTGCTGCTGGTGGGAGCTGACTGGCAGGAAGCTTTCCCTCTCACCAAGATTGTCTGATGGGCATTCTCCAGGGAAGGGCAGGGCACTGATGGGAGTCAGGCCGGCTGACGAGTGACAGATGTTCACTGTTTTCTCTGCCTCTCCTCTGCCTCTGAAATAAAAGCTGGAGTCTAGGATGATGTGCAGGCCTCTCACAGTTTAACCGTATGCACCCCCACCTCTTTACTTTGCTCCATGTTCTCTCTGGTACTGTGGTTTTACTAAAACCAGTTCCTGTGTCCAGGAACCTCTCTCTGACCCTTTTCATTCTTACAAGCTCAACTTTTTTTTTTTTTTTTTTTTTTTGTGCTGGGAATTGAATCTAGAACCTTCACATTGAGCTACATCCACAGCCCTTTTCTATTTTTGACTTTGACACGGTCAAAGTTGCCCTGGCTGGGCAGACTTTAATATGCCTGGCTAGATGTGGCCTTTCGCTGTCTGCCAAGATGGATCAGTGATTTCTTTACTCTGATAGCCTTTTGTTTGTGAGGGACTTGTCTGTTTTTATCTTTTAAAATTTATGGAGCAGTATGAAAACAAACCAGTACTTTTCAATCCTTGACCTGTGCTGGGTTTCTCTCATGGTCCTTAGGACCCTCCAGCTCCCAGGATATAGTACATAGTATATGCAGGTGTTGAATGGAAATTCTTTGATGATATAGTAACTTACTTTTTTTTTTTTTTGCGGCACTGGGGTTTGAACTCACGACCTTGTGCTTGCCAGGCAGGTGCTTAGACCGCTGAGCTAGATCCCCAGCCCTGTTTTTGAGACAGGGTTTCACTGTGCTGTTCAGGCTGGCCTTGAGCTCACTTTGTAGCCCAGGCTGGTCTCGAACTCACAATGATCCGCCTGTCTCAGCCTCCCAAGTGCTGGGATTACAGGCGTGAGCCACCACGCCCTGCTTATAGTAACTTACTTTGCAAGAATTATTTTTCTCAGTCTTAGGAGTGCCGGGTGTGGTAATGAGTAGGCTGGGTTCTTGGAACTTTGATTTTTGACTAATGGTTTAAAGGACTGTAAAAACTTGAGATCTCTTGCTGTGTAGACTCTGCCTCCAGGAGGACAGTTCAGCTGAAATGGCTTGTACCTGACTTTTGTTGACAGTGGGTCACCTGTCATTGTGAAACATGAGACCCTTGCAGAACAGGATCACACAAGATCAGTCCCTGAAGTCTCACTCTGCATCTTGCTCAACTTGCAGTCTCCTGTTTCAAGAGAGTGAAAAAACAGTGGCATAAACGCCTGCCTGGCAAGCACGAGCTTGTGAGTTCGATCCCTGGGACAAAAAAGAAAAGGAGGAAGGGAGGAAAGAAAGACAGATAGACAAACAGACAGACAGACAGACAAAAAGAACGAACAGTAGATCCAGGGCAGAGGCAGGTGAAGAGCTCAGAAAGCTGGAAAGTCCCGCGGTGACACATCTTTCCTTCCTGAGCTTGGTGTTCGCCGCTCGCTCATGAATGAAGCACTCACTGGGCACCTGCCCACTCCAGACTCTGCTTGGTGGTATCCGTGCAAGAGTGGAACAATTTATCTGAGAGCTGAGAGCTTGACTTTAAATTCCAGCTGACTGTGTGACATGGGACAAGTGACTTAACCTCAGTGCCTTATTTCTCTGTGAGGCAGGGATGTTAATAGCACCTGCCTCAGAGTATTGGGGAGATTACATGTGGAAATCTATATATCTATATTGAAACATGATCACTTTTTATTATTAATAATTGGCTCGGGTTTTTTTTTTCTTCTTGATTGCCATATTCAGTTTAGTAATAGCTCGCCCTTTCTTTCACTTTCTCTCCCTGTATTTCTTATTTCTTTTGTGGTACTGGGGATTGAACTCTGGAAATGCCAAACTACATTTGTAGCACACATGCGCATGCACACACGCACACACACACCCCTCCTTTCTGTAATTTTTTTTTTTTTTGGTACTGGGAATCGAACTGAGGACCTTGTGTTTGCCAGGTAGGCACTGTGCTGCTGAGCTATATCCTTGGCCCCTCTGTAAAGTTTTGAGACAGTCTTACTAATTTGTCCAATCTAGGCTTGGACTTGGAGTCTCCTGACTCAGCCTCGTGATTAACCAGGGTTATAGGTATGTGTCACTCTGCCTGGCTAGTCTTAAGTCTTTTTCTTTTTAAAATATAGTTTATTTATTAGTGCGTGTGTGTGTTTGTGCACATGCACTAGTCTTCACCTTTTTCAAAGAGTGAGCACTTTAGTCTAATAAATGGAACAAGATGGATAGCCTTTTAGATGTGGAGTGTCAAGAATCCGCCTTTAAGTCAGCATTAGGCCTGGCAAACGTGAGGTCATGAGTTTAGTCCCTGGTACCACCCCCCGAAAAAATTCAGCATTAGGTGCCCTTGTGTGGATGGGGACCCCACTGCAGTGTTGTGGAACCTAGCCCCCTGTGAGGTTGCGCAGCTGCAGTGAGTGGAGAGGAAGTCCCTTGGTGTGGGGTGGAGGCAGCCTCTGCAACTAGGTCCTTGGAAAGGGCACAAGACTTGGGAGAGCCAGATAAACTCCCACCCCTGTCTGCCCCTTGCTTACCCACACGCCTGAGACCATGTGCAGTTCTCCCCCTCCATGAAAACTTGGACTTGTTTTCACGTGTAGCAACCATGGCCAGTGCCACTTTTTGAGCACTGTGTGCCAGGCACTATCCAAAGTGCTTCACACATACTAATCATTAATAGAGTACTTGAAGCTGCTACCTCAGTGTGATTTTGAAGATTATATAACACAGTATTTGTAAAAGTGCAGGGTGTTAAAAGCAAAAACAGTGGAGTGACAGTGCTAATGGAGTTATTTTCCAGTTTAAAAAAAATCACATTTAAACTTTGTAAATAAATATATTATCCTTGACTGGGCGTGGTGACCTGTGTTTCTAGTTCCAACATTCAGGAGGCTGCGGCAAGAGCGCGCTTGAGCCCCAGGGCTTTGAAACTAGCCTGGGCAACATAGTGAGACCCCATTCTCAAAAAAGGGTGTGTGTGTGTTTGTGTGTTTCCTGAAATTAAAAATTGTCACCATTCAGTTTGGCCTTGCACAGTGAGTCTTGGTTTAGTGTTTTACGGTTCCTTTTTGCCCTTTCTCTGCATACATGGTAGGAGATGACCTGTTTCTCGATGTTGATCAGCTTTTACAGCCATGTTTGTAGCCAGAACTTTTCTGTAGCTACTTTTTAGGAAATTCATCAGTTGAGAAAGTTACCTCAGTTCATTGTTTCAGTCATTCTAATATTTTCCTGTTAAATTAGAATCTAGTTGTAAGTTTTTGCTCAGAATGCTTCTGAATTAGTTTGTGATGCCATGGGGCTCTAAGCAGGGCAGCAGCCCCCTGGACAAACCGGCATGAGCAGCTGTTGAGGTGGAGGACTCTGCTTAGTGTAGTGGGAGACAACTTGCTGCGTGCCACCTCCCCAAGCAGTGTGCCGGAAGTCAAACTGAGGGCCCCACATATACATCAAGCAAGTATATGACCACCGAGCACATGGCCAGTTCTTTACTTCATTTGAATCTTTTCTTTTTAATAAGAAGCATGGTCACGTTTACTATCATGTCCCACAGGACTCTGCTTTTTCACCCTGGCTGCCCGCCCAGCCTGACCTGGCCCACCGTGCAGCCCCATGCCTCCCAGCCTTGGCTCCTCAGTTTCCCTGGCCTAGAGTGCACCTTGAGTCTCAGTCACTTTTCAGGGAGTGGCTGCACCTGCTGAGCCTGTGATTTTTGTCCCTATTCACTTTCCTCCTTGGTGCCTTGTGGATGTACAGACTGCTGCAACAGCCTCCACAGACTGTGTTGTGACTCTCACCAATTCCTCAGGTCAAGGACTGCTTTATCATCTCGAGCCTGGCGCACAGTGGGTGCTCAGCACATTATAGTGCTTTTGATTTATATGCCCACTCTCCCAAAAGTAGTGAGTTTTGCAAAAATAGCATGCATCTGTCCAAATTCTCCAGAATAAATTTTACATATATCTTGTTCCATTATGAGATGTTGTATCCCTTCCTTTCCAGTTTCTTGCTCAGAGCATGATCATAATTTTTATAGGTTTGTGTGACAGTTGCTTTTGAGAGCATCTCAGTGGATTGGTGCTAGTTTTTAAAAAATTACCAAGGTGTGGGGTGTTTGGAGAGGTCTATAAGTGGAATATTCTGCCCATGCATTTGTAGGGGACAAGACATAGGAAAAGCATGTAAAACTGTAATTTAACTAGAAATGTAGAAGCATAAGATAT
>RJWT010055325.1:0-10170 GCA_004365215.1 Cuniculus paca
TCCCCAGCCCTGTTTTTGAGACAGGGTTTCACTATGCCATTCAGGCTGGCCTTGAGCTCACTTTGTAGCCGAGGCTGGTCTTGAACTCACAACGATCCGCCTGTCTCAGCCTCCCGAGTGCTGGGATTACAGGCGTGAGCCACCATGCCCGGCCATTACAATGTCTTTTTATGCCCAAAGATACCACCTTAATGTACATCCCCATCCTTTTTCTGACCAGATCATTGCCAGATTTACTGGCTTGTCTCTTTTCTTCCTGTACAATGTCTCTATAACATATTCTCTAGAATGCTGCCAGAGCAATCTTTCTAAATCTTATATCTCCCACATTCAAAAATCCTTCCATTGCTCTGCATTACTGTACTTCCATCATAAAATCAAAGGCTTTCCCATGAATACAAGACCCTCCATGATCAGGACAAGGCTTCTGAACTAAATGCATTGCATCTATGCATGATGAGTTAGCTTCATAATGAAATACCTGAGGCAATGAGCTTATTTTGGCTTACAGTTTTGGAGTTTCCAATACAAGATCAATTGCTCTGAGCCTCTGAAAAGTTACCCATCGTGATGGGAGTGTGTGACAGAACAAACTGCTCATAAGCCAGGAAGCAGAAAGGAAGAGGAAGAGACTGGGGTCCTAGGATCAATTTCCAAAACACTCCCCCAGTGACCTAAGGACATCCCACTAAGTCAAACCTCCTAAAAAAGTTTCATGATCCCCAAACAGTACCACTCAGGGATCAATCTTTTAACACATGGACCTTTGGGGGCACTTTCCAAAGTCATAGCAGTAATGGACTTCTGCCACTTGATGTTCTATTGATCCAGGTGCCACTGCAAATACCATATTTCCTGCCCAGAACATCCTTTTCTACCTCTATGACAAATTCCTCTATTTGCACATCAGTTCTAAAATATCTTCCTCTCTACCATGATTCCCTGGCTGAATTTTCTGGTCCCATCTCCAATTTAGATCACCTGCTCTTTTTTCCGTGCTTCTGTAGCACTGGTGCTCAATTTTAGCTATGAGATGTGTGGCATTATTTAATAGTACCCCACTGTGCTATAATCATCTTCATCCTACCTGTATCCTCCTGCAGTAAGATTAAGGACTGAGGCTTATTCCTCTCCATTCCAGCTTCTGTGTGGCTCTTAGAAAAAAAAACAAAGTACAACAAATGTTCTTTGGGGATGTTTAATATTCTTGTTTTCTTGTTTGTTTCTTTGTTTCTGTTTGTTGTCCCTTCCTTTTTTTTTCTGCTTCTCCTCCACTGAATTGCCTTGGTACCTTTATCAAAAATCAACTCAGCATTTTTGTGAAGCCCATTTCAGGGTCTTCATTGTACTTCATTGATCTAACCATCCATCAACTCAGCACAATTGATTGCCAAAGCTACCAAGTGAAAATTAATTTGGGGTAGACTGATCCCTTCCATTTTATTCTTCTTTTCCACAAGGTGGATATTTTAGCTATTCTAAGACTTACAACTTGATCTAAAAATAGTAGAGTAAGTCTGTAGATGGCCACCAAATATTTGCCAGTATTTTGGTAAGAATTACATTAATTATAGGTCAATTTTCAAAGAATTGATGTGATTTTTTTTACCACTTGAGCCCTCCAACCTACTATGCAGTATGTATCTCTGGTAATTTAGACTTTTCCTAATTTCTTTTATCAGTAATTTATCACTTTCAACACAGAGATCCTAACCATATACTCTTTAAAAAAAGAATAAAGGATAGAAATAATACAGAATTTCAAAAAAAAATAGTAAGAAATCAACACTAGTTAATACATTCCATATTGTTCTCTTAGAAGTAGTTGTTCAGGTTACAAGATCTAGTCATAAAAAATGATCAAATAAACAATGACAGCACAAACTGTTCGTTTTGATGAATTAAGAGAGATTACTAGTATAGTTATCTATCTTGCACATATACACATACATGCAGTTACATGTGTAAACCTACACATATAAAATCTTTTCCTTTATTCCATTTCTCCTTTTCCCTATCCCAGTTGTTCTTTCCTTTTGCACACTTTCTAATAATATACTTTTATAACTTCCAACTATTCTAAAGGATCTGTGAGGTATGATGACTATGATAATGATGACATTAACTAAAATTTATATCGTACTATTGGAAATGAGGCCCTCTTCTAAGTGTGTCACTGTATTAGTTCATTTAAAAAGGAACTATACTAGGGCTTATACTAGTGCTTCCCTTCTGTTTTGACTTCTAGTCCTTAGGAAGGCCTAATGTAGTTGTAGAAACTGCTGACCAGAAGACTCAAGAGGTATATTATTTTCTAGATTCTAACACAGTCATAATAAACTCAGCAGTTGAGTCAATTCTTCCTCCTTATGCTAAATATGGTATGTTGGATCAAGTCGGTTCAAATTATGTGCCCTTGATGTTTTCTTACTTACCTAATTTATGAAAAAAATAAAAGATGTCACAAATAGCTGAATTTTGAAATAATTTAAAAGTATACCTTTAAATTCCAAATTTTTTAATAATTCAGGTAAAAATCATTATAAATTCAACATACTTTCCCCTTAAACAGAGTGTACCCAATGCACTATTTTTTTCTAAACCTCTCATCATTCTGGACTTCGAAGATCTTATTCTGTGTCAATGGAGTGGTGCTGCCAATGGCCGTTAGGATCTACTATTTTTTCATTTCTTCCATTAAATGATCCTAAGTGGCTAGATGTTTTAAATTTCCCTACCCACTTTTTTAATACTTCACTATCTTTCTTCAAATTTGACTTAGTAAATAATTCATCATTCCTCAATTTGGTAAAGTTCCTGAAATTCTGCTCAAATAGTTTGTAGAAATACAAAAAAGTATGGGAAAGAGAAGCATGCAGAATTTGGATTCCAATAAAGTCCATGTGGATCTAAGACTAGGCTTTTTATTCTACACTGCACTGAATTGATTTTTTGGTTTTTGTTTTTTGCTTTTTTTTTTTTTTTGCTTTTTTTAGATAAAGGTAAAACAGTTTCCAAGACAGTGTCCACCAAGGTTTTCAGCAAATGGATTTAAGTCATTTCTGCCAAGAAAAAAAAAGTAGAATTTAGAACCCAATACAGGAAATCAAGTTTATGGCCCATCCTTAATTATTTCCAACTCTCCCATCACCTCTCACCAAGCTGCAAAGACTTTCATTAAAAGACAGCGAGGAATGTTGAGACCTGCACTTTTCTCTGGTACTAAGTTATGTAGAAATATCACCAGGGACTAATTGTTGTCTCTTGAGTCTAATGCTTAGGTTGCTCTGAGGAGCCAGAAAAAGACAAAAAGAAAAGCAAAGTGGAAAGAGTCTATTTCTGCTATAGGCTTTCACCCCAGTTCCAGGAGTCCATAGATACCTTCATAGCCGCTCTCCTTCATACAGTGTTTGCTCTTTCTTTCTCTCTCTTCCCCTTCCCAGTCAGAAGGAAGATGTAGATGTCCACAGGCAGGAGTTGAGCACTTAAAACCTATCCCAACTACTTCCCTTTATGTTAAAGTATAAGGTAACCAACCCTGTGCCTGGATGAAGGTCCTTATAGGTAGGAAATTCTCCCTGGGATGGAGTACGATGTTTTATTTAAGACAAGGGAGGTATTAAGATAGTGGCATTGCCCTTTATCCAAGATACAGCAATAGTCTTTGCTCACAGTGGACCTTTTTAAACAGTGCAGGTTAAGACATAGTCCTTAAAATAAAAGAGACACTACTGGGCTTGTTTACTCCAAGGCCAATTCCAGATGCAAGAAAGAAGATTTCCATGAAGCTCAATTTGAACACAAAGTCTGCATGTGGACCGGAACAGAGAACTGTAGGAAAGCCATCATATGGACAGACCTATAAAGATTCAATGGAATGAAGTTCTGTTCCAAATTATTATACAGTTTTTAACTACACAGTCATATGGTGTGTCAGTCTGACAGATGGAAATGAAACCTGTTGTCAGGGGCATGAGAACTTTACATTTTTAGTGTAATCAGAACATTTCACTGTAAAATATGTTTCTACCAAAGAACTAATCCTAATAATGCTTTGCTGCCACAGGGCTCAAATTCTGGTCCAGTTCTGTTCAGTTTATGGTTGCAGTACTACACTGCACATCCTCATGAATGACCCTCTAAAATGTTTTATTAGAGTGCTTAAAAAACAGCAGCAGACATTTTATCATTTGCCTGCTGGCCCTTCTGTGTCCTAATATTCTCTTCTTAAGGAATTGTTTTATCATCTGTCCCTTCTTTTGTAGTTCACCATATCATTTTCTCCCATTATGGAAAAATAGGGCCTAACAGACTGACAGCAAATTTCATCACGGTTGTTATCTGACAGAGTGACAGCCAAAAGTCAACATCAAAATGACCAAATAATTCATTGTGAAAAACCCTCTCTCAGATAGTTGTTAAGTGATGTATATCACAACTAAGAACTATCTGTTATACCACAGGGGGATGATTTTTCTTAGCCAGAGAGAGTACTCTTTGCTTTCACCAAGGAGTTACATGAAGGCATGAAACTGGGTCCTTGCCTGAGCTCAGATACGAGCCTCCTCAGAAAGACAAGCCACATCTATATGATGTGATGTGAGAGATGCTAGGTATCAGACTCTAAATTTGGCTGATATATTTATGTGCACAAATCACAACCTTCTTTTTTAAAAGTCAAATACTTTTGATAGCCCTGTCCTGCTGAGTTTAAAACAACAGTACTGATTGAGACGCATCTAGTTCTCAGCTGCACATCACTCGTGCTACAAGTGGAAAACTGTAGCTACAACTTGTAGCTACAAGAGACATCCATATAGCCCAATATGAATGATCAATTTCAGTACACAGTTTTCATTTTGATAGGAGCAACTGAACAACATGCAACTACTTTGAGTCTGGGGACCACGAGAAAAGACAGGACAGTGATGGAAGAAGGGAAAGGAAAGAAGGGTGGGAAGAAGCAAGTGGAGGCAAAATCTCAAAGGGCATAGCCTACATGTTAAAATGTTATCCATGGCATCATTATCAGAGACTGTGTGTGGATCACATCTTGTACCCAACGATGTAACAGTGCATGCCAGTAATTTCAGAAATGGTCATACATATCAATACAGTAATTCCACTTCTGGGAATCCATCCAAAGGAAATATTTTAATTACCAGAGAGATAGTAATGTCCCAGGAAGTAAGTACAACAAGCTAAAATAGATACTATATTCAAGTATAGAATATTATGCTATTCTAGACAAAGAAGACAGTTTTTATCATCCCCTAGGCTCCATTAAATGAAAAATACCAGTTATCCATTAATCAAGAAGTACTCACTGTCTTTTTCAAGTTCTTATATGAGAGAAATTTATGTAACAATTTCTTATCAATGGAGATGTAGTCTTGTTAATCCATCATTGCCTGAATATATTTTTTATTTTTCTTTTTAATTTGATTATGATGGAGGGTTTTTAATACAGAAAAATTTTTAATTTCTGTGTAATCTATCTGTCAAGTGTGTGATGTATTCTTCTGTGAACAATCTTTCTACCCACCCTCAAGAAGGTTGGTATACATTCATTGTTGCTTTCTCCTGCTATTTTTATATTTTACTTTATCCAGTCATATATTTTGAGGCATGGTTTTAAGGCAAGATTATGCTTGCTTGTAGACACCCTGAAAATCTTTACTAAATAATAATTTCCTTCTTCTCTGTTTTATTATGTCTACTCTCTCATGCCACACACAGCATGTTTATGTGTAATTAATTCTGTTCCTAATCTAACATTCCTATCATGGATTTGGCCTTATTCTTGTACTTTTATACTTTTAATAGGTGTTACTTTATAACGTGAATCAACATCTGGGCAGGTTAGATGTCCCTCTTCTTTCTTAGCTTCTAAGATTTTTTAAATAATCTTCAGCAAGTATTTTGGAAGAATTCATTAGCCATATTTATAAGCAGTTAGAACTTGTCCTATTCATTCTGAATAATTTCTACTAGAAGAGATGTCTGTTTGGAGACCGGTAAGATCTTTACACCCTGCTGGAATTTATAGGCTGTGTTCTGAGAGGCTCTTTTCTCAGTGATGAGGGCAGGAACTAGATTGTTTTCTGTCTGTAGCTGACACTGTAACAAGAGAATCTTACACTCTTTGGTATTCTTTCTGACAAAGACAAATTACATTTTGACAACACTCTCTTGAGTTCACAAAAGGCATTCCCAAGCATCAGCTCACTCAGTCTTTGTATCAGTCTGAGTTGAATGAGCAAGTATTGTCATACCCACTTATGAGTAAAGAAGTCGACTTTCTAAGAGGTCACTTCTGGATATGAACTCCATGAGGGAAGGCTTGCTTTCTCCTTCAATTACTGCCATATCACAGCACCAATGAGGCACTCAATGATTGTGTTTGGAGCCTGTTAACCCATAAATGAATGCGTGAATTATAAATAAATGAATCTAAGCCACTCACTCCCCAAACTGGAAATACATCTAGTACTTCCTGTTTCTAATGAGTTTGGCTTTCCAACATCCCTTACAACCTGAGCCCTAACATGGTCTTTCTTCAGTGAATGGTTATCTAATCCTGCAGGGAACAACCAGTATTCGAATTTAAAAGAAATTTCTAATACATACACAGAATTTCCAGTTTATCATGGGTCTCAGCAGGTCACCAATGTAAAAAAGGGGCACTGAATTGTATCACTATGGGCTTCGTCACATTCTCTACCAGCAGGATTTGTTACCTGCACACCGTCTATATAGATGGGTTTTTTTTCCCTCTAATTGCTTTTATTATGAAATTCATACAATAATAAATACCAGGAAATGTCATACATTTTACTTCGCCTAACAACACTATAATTTATGCTTCACCAACTTAAATTGCTCAGCTGGGTAGTGGATAAATAAGTAACAAATATTTCAAACCCAGTCAGAAAGTATAGAAGCCTTTCCTAAAATTACTGTGTTGTGGATCAGAGTCCAGCATGAAGACTACACACTCACAATGGGTACTGAAAGAGACTGAGTAAAGCACCAATTCGCCCTGGAATGGGCATAGTGTAGGCCTCACAAACCCAGAGGCAGTGGGATGGAAATGCAGAGGGCAGATGTAGGTCTGGCTACCTGTTCAAGCTGAGCCTTTGGTTGAGGGACTTTTAACACATACAGCCCAGAGCAGGTGGTATGCATTGACTCACTTCCCTTGGCCCCCATCTTTGCCTGTGCCCCCACTGACTTGAGCCTGATCCAGGGGCTCAGAATCCTTGGTGATGAGAAGCATAGAGAGCACACTCAGCAACACTGAGGAACTAAATTTGTCCAAAGGCACCATAGACTGCTGTACAGAACCAAACCAGGAGACAGTGCCCACAAAAAAGGATGCTTTCTCAAGGGTGATCTTACTTATACGAAAACACTTCCAGAGCTATTAAAACTAAACCATGTGTACTTAGATATTTAATCATTTTCCTTTGCTGAAAGTAATAAATGTATGTGAGATCCACACTCTCCTGGAAAAATCCCGACCACAGGATCATTTACAAAGCAAAGCAACTATGCATGTTGGGCTCTTGGTGATTATGTAATTATGCTTAGGATTATACCTGATTATGTAAGCGATATTTAGTGATTAACTCTCAGGAAACGTTATCTGACTCAAGGTGTAGAAGATATGGTATAATAATTATTTTTAAATTATGTCTGCCTGCCTCTATTGTCATTTTTCCTAATAAAGTGGAAAAGTAAAACATTAAACACAATGATAAAAATTCAAAATATGAAAATAAAATAAAAAGTAAAATAGAAATAGGCAGCAACAAAATGGTGGGAGAGAAGAGGCTTATTCAACAGACTTTCCAAAAATTATTTTATTTTGCTACCATGACAATACCTATAAAAATTATTTTTCCTTCCTGCTGCAGCAGTGGCAGCTCAAGAGGAAATGGACCAGATCTTAGATTGGGAGCTTAACTGGGAGAAAAATGACAAGCCTGCATTTTGCACACAAGCGTGCACATGTATACACGGATCACACACACACAACTGCAACGTTGTGCTTCAAGAGCACATTTGCTTCAGGAGCAAGAAGCAAAGCACATTATTCATTTGCAACAAAATGATGGGAAAATCTATCATTTTTGTATTTCATTTTCATGGCTAAGTTCAATGAAAAGCTAGTTGGGTTTTAGCCAAATGGCATTTTCATTAATACAAAATGGAGAGTTTGAAAGCATCCTCTGTTAAGTTTATACCCATGTGTGTACACAGGTGGGGGCAGGAAGAAAAGCACAGAACACTGCATCTGTGAAATGCACAAGGTTTTGTACTGTTTGTGATCAATAAGAACAGCTCTGTATATCTTGAATGCAAAGGATTTACAGGTACTGCGATTTTTTTAAACAATCTTATTTGAGTTAGCGGGAAAATCAATAACTATCAGAATGGCTGGAATTATTTTAGATCATACAGCAACAGGGGCTAAAACAAATAAGGAAACTGCTGCACAGTGTATATTATAAGTGGACCCACTGTCCTCAGCTTTTTCCACATATTTGCTCATTTAAGTCTTACCACAATCCTACGGGACAAGAATTGCTATAAACCCCATTTTATGGATGAGGAAACTGAAGTGGGGAAAGGATATAACTTAGTGTAAGTGGCACAGAAAGGACCCAAGCCCTAGTCACCTAGTGCTTGAATCGACACTCTTCACCACTGTGCTTTTTAAAAACGATTCAACAACTAAAGTAGAAGTGGGAATGGATTTACTTTAGAAATTAAATGACAAGTAGGAACATCTCTGCTTTTCCATCTGAACAAGAATGAAATGAAGAACAGCAAAGTTCATCCCCGGTTTTAAAAAAAATTAAACTTTTAACATTAATTGCTCCTGAGCATTAGTGAGTGCCCAAAATCCTGACATAAAAGCTTTAATTTCTATGCAAAGCAGATAGGATGATTGAGTTATAATTAAAATGGTAATTATAGCCTTAATGCTCCATATTTGACTTTTCAAAAAAATGTTATGCTCCAAGAAAAGCTATTTAAAGATCAGAGGAAAATGTTTGAAAATGAATGTATTCAAGACATTTTAAATCTTTTAAAATCCAGTTATTGATTTTTACATGCTTTCAAGTGTAGTCTAAAACATTTTCTTCATTTATTTTGGTCGATGGAAATAATAAAAAATCATTGGAACGTGAAAAGCTTAAACGAAGGCAATATTCTGGAGGTTGATATTTAATGTGATAAATATTTGAAATGTTGGGGCGTAGAGGGAAGGACGTCTCCACCTGTGGACTCAAAGCTGAGCCCCTCGAAGCTCCAGCCAGGGCGGGCAGGGAGGAGCCGGTTGTCGAGATGCAGTCGTGGGAGATTCCCTTTCTGGCTTCGCTTGAACACTACAAATATGACATTTCCTTTGATCCTTCATTGACTGTTTAGAATTTTTAAAAAGAACACCTAAAGCTATAAATCAAATGTCAGGTGCAGCAGCCTAGTGGAACCATATCAATATTTCATGATGTATAGCTTGCTAGGAGGCTTAGAAACCTCAGTCATGCCAAGAAGCGGCATTCGGACGCCTTGCGCTCGCTCAGCCGCGCCGGGAGAAGAGGGTGCGTAGCAGTCGGTGCAGGCTGGGCTGTGCAAAGTGTGGGCTCTGGCAGGAGAGACTCCTACTCGCTATGCAGCGCCACCTGCGGGCCCCTGGACTGAAGCTCCGCTCTGGCTGGACCCTGCTTACTAGGCTCCCACTGCAAGCTCCACCCCATGGGGGTGCTGCTGGGAGGCAGGAAGATCTGCTAATCCACACGGAATCATCCCCTCTTAGTCACTGACAGCCTCGCCTACCCATCCCCAAACTCTTAGAGACTTGGGAGGGAAGGGGCTCCGGAGAAAAATCCCTTACCATGCCCTGTTTCCTGTGGGTAGACCTCTGAAGGCCTTGAGGATAGTGAACATATGTGACAATAATGACAGTGAGCGAGGGTCGTGGTGGTATGGGAAGATGATGAGGCCCGAAAGTCCACAGAACTGGAGTATCCTGGGGCCCCTTTTAACAGTGTTTCTTGGGTGGACATTTCTTTCCCCTTCTATCATCTTTAGGAATGTGAAAGACATCCTAGTAGACTCTGAAATCCCCAAGAGCAAGACAGCTCCCCCACCCCTCCA
>RJWT010055326.1:0-10173 GCA_004365215.1 Cuniculus paca
CTTTTAAAAGTGAACTGGTCATCTTCAGCCCACGGGCTGGCCAACTTGAAACTCAAAGCTTGCTTCCTCTTCCCTCCGCCTCCTTTTCTTCCAGACTTCTTAGCGTGAGTCTGCATCTGTCCGGTGGTCTGCATCTGTCGGGAGTGCACTCTTCCAAAGCTTCTCGCCTTTTTTTTCAGGGTGATTGGTTCTCTCTGCTCCCCACCTCTCCTCTTTCCCTCCCTTTTTCCCTCCCTCCCTCCTTATAGGGAGGCTCTTGGACCCGGTCCCTGAGCCTGGGCGGTGCAGGCAGAGGAGGTAAGAGGGTGAGGTCACATCTCCCTTGAGCCCCGTGCCGCTGGCTTTTCAGAGCCTCGCCATGAGCGCTCAGCTACAGCCGCAGACCGCGCCGACCGTGCGCTCCTCAGCCCCCTCTGCGCCCACACTTTCGCCCATGTCTCAATACGCCCCCGGCTCAGACCTCAAGGGGGCTTTGGACGGCAGCAGCCCGGAGGCCAACACTGAAGATGACAAGACAGAGGAGGACATACCCATGCCGAAGAACTACCTGTGGCTCGCCATCGTCTCGTGTTTTTGCCCCGCGTACCCCATTAACATCGTGGCTTTGGTCTTCTCTATCATGGTGAGTGGGTTGGGGCCAGAAGCAGCCGGAAAGGAGAGACCTTTCCTGGGAGCCCAGAGGGCTCTCCGGGGCTCCTTTCTCACCGCCTCCGCGTCCGTCTCTGCTCCACACCTTCCTCGGGCTCTCCCAGCTGTCGCCCAACCATCAGCACCTCCTAGGCACCCCTTGCGGGGCTCAGAACCCTGACCAACCCTCGCCCAGGTTAACTCTACGCTTCTCTCTAAGCCGGGAAAGATTTTCATTGGACTCTGCTGCTCCTCCCCACCTCCTCTAAAGCTCTAGGCGCTCGCCTGGGTCTTCTCAACCCACTTTTCTAAAACCCCAACTCCCAGTTCTCTGAGCACTCAGGCGCCGCGCTTGGGCTCTCCGGGGGCCCAGGACTGTCTCTGTCCTAGCATAGGCGTCTTTCTAGCTGTACTCTGCCCAGGGCACCGCCTCCACTACTCTTGGAGGGTCCCCAGGCGACTCGACTCCTCTTCCGTCCCGCCGGATCCCGCGCTTTGGCACTGCACGCTCTCTCTCAGGCATCAGTTCCGTCTCACTTCTTCCTATGCCCTTGGGCACCACCTTCCAGGGCGCGCAAAGCTGACTCACACTCGCTTCCTCGTCAGGTCCTTCTTGGACATCCCTTGCGCCCCTTTCACCTGCGAAATGCATGCCCTCCTCTCTTTTACTCCCTCCGCCTCAGCACGTCGCAGTTCCTGCTCGTTTGGTACACACAGAGCCTATCCAAACCCAAGATTCCAAGCGCCTTCCACTGCGTCCCGCGCCCCGGGCCCCCTGGGAACACACCGAGGACTCCACGCAGGGTGCCGCTCCCTGAGTCCGCCTTGCGCTGGTCTCGCCTACAGCTCGAGTCACAGAGCTCAGTTCTGCCACCCTCTTCTACTCTCCTAGTAACTCCCGCGCGAACTCCACTAGGAGGGCGACGAGCGCCCGCGAGGTCTTCCCTTATTGACTGGAGCAGCTGGGTTGGCGGCGGGGTGAGGCTCGATCTGCCTGCGCTGTCCCGGAGCAACCCTGGCGGTTGCGCTCCCTCCCCCGCCGGACCACTAGTTTGCCAAGGATCAGGGAACTCCCGCCACGGGCTGTCCTGGGTCAGCTCCGCGAAAGTTGCGGATACCGCAACCCCTCCTGTCCCCCTTTAAGTCGGCCCACATTTGCGCAAGAGTAGCACCCCAGTCGCCTTGCAGGCACCCAGAGACTCCATTTGCACCCGCAAATTGCCTTTCTCCGCAACTCGGTTGGACTTCTGCACCCACGTGCAAGAGCGCAGCCACCCAAGTTCCAATTGCTTGAGTCCCTGACCTCAGTACCACCATTTGCTAGCTGTACCATGTCCGAAAAATTGCTGTATCTCCCTGAATCTCACTTTCTTTGCAAAATGAGACTACCCATTGCCACATTTCTTTGGGTTGTTGTGAGCATTTGTGAGATAATTGTACCCAGAAAGGTACTTATCATTGTTTAGTCAAATACCACTTCAAGAGACTTGATTGCTGTTGAAAATCAAAATTCCTGCTTTTGGCTCGAAGTATTTCTCTTCATCTGATACAGAGCTGTTTGTGTCCCCTCATTAGAATGTAAGAGAAATGAGGACAAGGAGATTTGTGGGGTTCATTTGTGGCTGCTTCCCCAGCACCCAGAAGAAAATCTGGCATGGGGCAAAGCTTACAAAAATGTTATGAAATGGATCCGTGCATGAAGGAATAGTGTTAACGGGTCTTAATGTCTTTTGTGTTCCTGTTTTTTCCCATACTAGAGCCCTAGAAGCCATGGCATCAGGTTCCTTAGGACGAACCAGTCAACTTCCTCCCTTCCTTCCTCTCCTCCATCATCCGGTCTTGGATATTTTGCAGAGAGGTTGGGAAAGAGGGGCAGCCAAATTCTCCAGGCAGCAGCAGAGGCTCTGGCCTGCACTCGTTTATCAAAGAAGCAGCCTACTCACCCCTTACCCAGTGTCATTTAGAAAAACTGCCTGCAAAGGCCTTTCCCCTCATTGCCCAAAGTGAGTGGACGTTCCAGTGGTACTGACAGGTTGGATCCTACTGATGCCACTTGGTGTTCCCTGGGGGGGTGAAGCTTGTACAAACTTTGACAAAAACCTCTTTTTCTAACACCTTCATCCCATTCCCTAAGCGTAGCCTCTTTTTAAAAAATAAAAATAAAAAAGAGGTAATTGAACCCACTGCAGGGCTTTGGCATTAAGGTATATTCCTAGCCCTTTTTCACTTTGAGAAGGTCTCTCTGCATGTCTAAATTACCCAGGCTGGATTCAGACATGCAGTGCTCCTGCCTCAGCCTCCAGTTGTGCTGGGATTACAGGCATGCACCACCATGGCCAGCTCTCAAGCCTTTTTCAATAGTGTTATAGCCAGAACACAGAAGCGGGAGGCAGAAAGCTTGTGATGGGGAAGTTTCATACCTTTTGAAAGTCTTGTTTTCTTCATCTATAAAAATGGGAATGTGAACAGTGTTTTACATGGAGCAAACTGTTGTAATAATAAAACAAAGTACATCAAACTCCCAGCCTTGTGTTAGGCATTTCAGGAATTGTCAGGCAGATGGATAGATTTGGAATCTGGAGAAATCATATGTCTTATGTGAAAACACACAAAATATCAAACAAGTGAAAATTAAATTGTAAACAGTCCCTCCCACACCTTCCCTAATATATTCTCTCCCTCCAATTTACTGGCAATATTTTCCCACTGAAACAGTACAGACCTGGGCTTGATAATTTTATGACAAAGATTTCAAATGCAAAGGATGAAGAGGAGGAAGAAAGGTGTGCAGGGAGAAAGCGATTCTCTTCATCTATTTTCTGTCACTAACAATACAATAGGTAGCATTTTTTTTTATACTGGAATCGAACTCAGGGCCTTGCACTTGCCCAGCAGGTGCTGTGCCACTGAGCCATGTCTCGGCCACTAATAATATGATACCAAAGAATGGATGTTATTTTTTAAAAGGTTTGTTTTGTCTCATGGCTCTAGTCCAGCATGAAGGGACCATTTCTGGTGATGACCTTCCTGCCATTAGTGTCCCCAAATGGCACAAAAAAAAAAAAACCACATGATCAGAGACAAGCAATACAGGGAAGACCTAAACAAACGGGCTTTTATAACAGACCCACTTTTGAGCTAATGCATTAATTTATTAATCTATGAATCCTGTGAATGGATTAATCCATTCATGAGAGCCATGTGCTGTCACCTCTTAACAGCTCATAATGAGGATTAAATTTCAGCATGAGTTTTGAAGGAGTCACACCATATTCAAACCACAGCAGTGGCCACCTAATTCTGCTAGGTATGCTCTTACCCTAAAATGCCTTCTAATGTTCAGCCCTGGGTATTTTCAGATCCCACTTAATTATAAATTGTGACAGGTTCAGATGGCCATGGCATGCTTGGGGGGTCTCAAATGGGGGTTGCACCATTCTCACGGAGACATTTGGAAATGTGGGGGAGCATCGGTGGTGGCCTCAATGATGTGGGCACTGCTGGCATTTGGTGGAAAGAGCCACAGTCCTAATATCCTGCAATCTAGGACCTGTTCTCCAACAAAGAATGGACATGCCCCAAATGGCATTAGCACCTCAATTTAAGAAATATCATGAGATAATATGAGTTGATGTAATCGTAAATGTGCTGAAAATATTGACAAGGCTCAAAATTACTAGTTACTAGGATGATAAAAAATGCCAGCAATCTCAAAACAATCCATACCTTTATGAAATTACAGAATTGTAATCTATAAAATTACAAAACTGGAGTAGATGCTGGAGAGTAAAACTACACTGAAAGACACAGTTGAGAAAGTTGTTCTTCAAGCCTTGAGCTTCTGTGTTCTTTCTATCACCTCCTAAAGAGTCAGGGGAGTCCTTAGGGTCATGATAGAGCACACCACAGAGAGTCCTCCACAGCACATCCTGTCATATTGGAACATTAGTGGGTCGAGCATCAGCAATAGGAAAGACACGGGTCTCTTTGCACCTTTACATAGTGAGCTGTACTCAACATGGGGGTACCTATCTCAAGAATTTTCCTCAGATTCAGCTACTGCTACCCGGTATTGCAACTTTGTGTGAATTTGAATATGGCATCATTCCTCCATGCAGACAGCCCTGCACGAGGGCCGCAGCTGTGAGCAGAGCACAGCTTATCTTTCATCATTCATCATGCTCCCTTTCTTTCTCATTTATTTCAGGAGGTTCTTTCTATCGGTGAGGGGGCCCATAATTTCCTAAAAAGGCCCTCCATCCTAGAGAGTGGATGTTCTTTCATTCCACAAATGTTATTGAGCACCGATTATGTGCCAAGCTCTGTTCCAGGCAGTGGCATACTCTTACAGAGTAGTAAATAAGGCCACTGTCCTGAATCAGAAGGAAGTGAGTCCTAGGCAAATTGAAGGCATATTAGACAATTTAAGGTGAGTTTGCCATATTTTGGTTTTATGGCTGAAATTTTCTACCTGACACAGGAGGCCATAAAACAGAGTCTATGCCAAGACTTAATCTTGTAATCATTGGTACAACTGAGCCTTTGGTTTTAACCACAGACACTGAATCATGGCTGGGAGGGAGTTACAAGCCTTCTCTCATAGAACCTCTTTTCCCTAACTCCTACCGAACCTGTCTAGGAACCACACAGCTATTTGTAATGTCAGTGATTCCTTGTGTCTCTGTCTGTCGCTTGGTTTTTCCACCTTGTAAAATAGAGGCTAGGATGATATTTATCCAAGGTCACTTATGGAAATTAAATGATAAAATTTCCAGGTCACTATCAAACACAGCTAGAATAATTAAGTGGTGGTGGTGGTGGTGGTGATGATGATGATGATGATGATGATGATGGTGATATTCTAGGAACATTAGCCATTATCCTTTTAAGCAGCAGGATTTTTTGTTTTGTTTTTACTGTGACTAGGGGATTTGGTAAGAATAAAAGTAAGGGCCAGTAGACATATTACTAGAATAAACATTTGTTGCAGCTTAAAGGTAAATATTAATGTGAAACTGAAACATATACAAATAAGCAAGGAAAGCTGTGGGTTAAGCATGGAGGAATGAATACCCCTACTTTTGTCTGCTCCCTTCTGAAACCCTTTAAATGTTAGTGAGTGAATTTTTTAAAGAATATAAATACCCAATGACAAACTAAGAGCCTGGGAGAAAATATGAGAGGTGACAAGACCTTACAGGATGGAAAATGGCTGGTTGAACAGTGACTGACTTTACAGACTAGGTAAAACTGCAGTCAGTCCTGAAGAAAGAGTAGCCACAAAGGAAGTCAATTTGCCTTACTAAACTCTCTGGAAGGCTCAGAACTTAGAGGGATCTATTGAAGATATCACCTTTGAAGGTAGGAATAAAGGGTAGGGTTGAAGAGAGAAGGGATCTGTGAAAGTCTGTTTAAGAAGTTATTAGACAACAAGAGAGATCATCTACCACCCCCAAAGTGAGGCACTACTTCCTTGCCAACTCCGATAGAAGACAAGAGATTTGCTCTTGCTGAGATTAAACAGAATGACTATAGATACCAGTCACAGCTGAGAGGAAAGTTGAGGTGCCATACTGAAAGCGGGGCTAATGAAAAGTCAGCATGTTGATCAGGAAAGATTTTGCCTCCACTTGACTCCCTTACTCTGACATCAAGATAGGAGATTTGAGTATTTCCCGCTAAGATATAACCAGTTCAAAAGAAGACAAAATCCTTTAGGAGTCTTCCAAAAGTCCTAAGGACTTGAAATCTACATGCATTCTTCCTATAGAATGCCCAGTCATTGACAACCTCCATCCATAAATTTGAAAATATTTCTCAAACATAAATTTGAGAATATTTCTCAGTAATCTACCATTCCAAGAAAGTTCTAGAAAAATAAAATGGATGAAAGAAAATTATCAAATAAGTTACATAGGAAAAAATCCTCCAACTGAACATATGAATTTCCAGATTTAAAGGAACCTCTAATATCCAATAAAATAAATGAAACAAAATATACTGTAAGGCATTTCATGGTGAAATTTTAGATATTAAAGGATATCATTTCTCTCCAATCTTCCAAGTCTCCAAAGAAAAGAAATATGCTACATAGATTCATAATGGCTCTGAATGAATGAAAGTTGAACAGTAATGAAAAATGGCCTTAAAATTGTGAAGAAAAATTATTTCGATGCTTGACCTGTCTAAATAATCATTTAAGGGAGAGAAAAAAATAAAGACATTCTCAGACATTTAAGATTTCAAAAGTATTGCCTGTCATATATCTTTTCTCAGGAAGTCATTTATTGGTAGGAAGATGTGCCCCCCCAAAATGGGAATGGAACAAGAGAAAGAAGAATCCAACCCAGAAAAACAGCGAAGAGAAATATTTCTTAAAGCAATCAGTCTCAAAAACCCATTGGTTCAAAGCCATTATCACAATCCATTATCTGGTTGTGGGCTGGCACAGTAAGCCACAGAGGTATCCTAAACCTGACCACATCTACTCTGAAAGATAAGATTTGTGGTTACAAAGAAAGTAAATACTCACAGGATGAAAGACAAACCAAACTGGTTCTCTTTCCATCTGACCCAGGCTCCACTAGGGCTGGCTCATCCGTCAAAACTGTATTTCAGGTGGACCTCAATTAGGTGTAGGAAGGAGAGTTTCCTCTTTTCAGTGATCAGGGTATAACATGGAAATATCACATCTTGGTCCAGGAAGCTGATTCACAACAATTGATGCCACCTATAAAGTGGAGATCTGAATGCCAAATATTATTTATTGGGCCTTTCCATGTGACTCCTCTCCAGCCTTTTTGGTCTCTCCCATATGATTGTCACCTGCACAATGAGGTATTAAAATGATGGACGCTTGTGGCTTATTTCTTAATAATTTCTGTGCTTAAAGCTCTGAAGGACATCTAAACAGTTTCACATAACCAAGTCATTGTCTGAAGTGTGCCTTTGTTTGAAAACTGTCTTCTACATATCCACAGATTTTATATACTTGGGCATGTCACCCAAGCAGCCCCTGCCTTTGTGCTTACTTTCCTAAGTTTCACCATAGTGTGGGAGAGGTTGGCCGTGGACATTTGATATTTGGGGATCTAGAGTTTAAATTGCTGTGGGAGTCCTTTCATCCTAGTTTGCTGGATTACAGATTGTATTTATTTCAAGATGCTAACCTGTGTGTTCCTATGAAAGGCCATGCATTTTAAATCCCATTTGAATTTGTTGATTAAATGTTATAGTGGCTTAATTTGTCATAAAATACTGTGGGAGGATATAAAAACCAAGATCAGTCACTAATGGATGTTTGTTGCATTGGGTTATAGGAACACAGGGATTTACTATACTACTAGGTCAATATTTGTACAACTTTGAGATTTCCTATATTAAAAGGTGAGAGAGAGAGAGAGAGAAAGAGAGAGAAAGGAAGGAAGAAAGGAAAGAAGGAAGGAAAAAATCCAGACAAAGCCTCCTTCCAAAGTTATTAAGCACTTCCCAGGTTAATGGTTAAAAAAAAAAAAAGATGAGAAATACAGCAGCTATTGTATGAGTTGTCCAAACAGACCATGATCCATGATGGAGGAGGAACTTATCATTAATTAATAAGCAAACTATGTTTTAATGATTGATTATTTGGAGAATATCATGGATATCGAGTTCCATGAGATTGCAATGTTACCCCTAGCACCTAGTACCACACTAGGCATATGGTCAGCATGTAGCAATGTTTGAAGAATGAATGCATGAATGAATGAATGAATGAATGAATGAATGAATGAATGAATGTTTACATAAGCCTAAGTCTGCTCCTACTTTTATCTTTAAGGATTCCTTTCCCTCCTCCAGTTATAGTCTACATTTCTGCCAGTACTTTTTTGGAAAACATCCCAAGAGACTCAGGCAAATGCCAGAGGTCACTAAGAGGTTGGCCATAGCTTTGTTCCTAAGGATCATTTTCCTGGCTGGTCTAGAGCCTCACTGATATCTTTACACTGGATACACTAATGGATACACATTTGAAAATTGGTCTTTAATTCTATGCTTGCTAGTTCAAAGCATGACACTCGTCAATTCAAAACGTGTTGTTTGAACGTGTGATCTGTTTAGAGCAGGAGCCTAAACATACCTAAAAGCCTCTAGTACTGTAAATTCAAGAGTTAAACCAGATTTTCCAAAATGGGTTTCTTTAAACAACTGGTTCTGCCTGATGTTAACAAATTTTACCAAAGGGGTGGGAGTAGGGGGAAGATGAAGTTGAGACATTCAGGGCAAAGTCAAGCAAAATTAATGACTCCTTTCCATCAGAGCTTCCCAGAGACTTGGTCAACCACTGTGTCTTGCGGCTTTTTTGTGGAACACTATGGTAGGTGACATTTATTAAGCATGTTGCTGAGAATTCTTTGATCGTATGGGGAATATGCTCCAGACAGACCTTGGAAAGAAATTCTGTTCTTAATGATAAGTCAGTTCTCACTGAATGAATTGAGCCATTGTTGATATTGGGATTATTGTAGAGAGCGCCATACCCAAATTTTCCTGCTTTGTAAAGCCTCCTCTGCTCTCTTTCTTGCAACATGTGCATTTTTAATGAATCTCCCTAGCCAAATCATTCCTTTTTTTCTTCCTCTCTCATTGTCTTTTTTCCCCCTACATATGAAATTGAGGAACTTGTCTTTCTGCTTTCCTTTCTCTTTACATTATTTTTTCCTGTCAAGAAACTGAAGGCGAGAGCTCCTCTATTTGACTCCCTTTTCAAATAATTTTATTTGTTCTTTTTTCTGGTCATTTCTTAAAATAGTGTGGCATGTCTGTTATTATTGTGGTTATTATAAACTTTATCTATGTGTCTTTAAAACACTTTCATATCAACACAATTTTCATTTGTTCCTCACAAAATCTCAGCAAGGTGTGAAAGAAAGCTGCTCTCCCCATTTATCCCTTAGAAAACTGCGATTCAGAAAGGTGACACTAGTGGGCAAAAGAGAATACAGTAGTCCTTGTCCCCAAGCAGTTTATTGTCTATTCCCTTGAATCACTGTAATCAGATGGCTGCCTTGCCCTTTGATACTGGGAATCCAACTTTGCTGCTCTGAAAGCTTTCTGTTTTAATAGATTTGCTTCATCAATAACAAGGCCCATCATATAATACACTCAGTCAAGCCTGGCAGAATTCCCCCCTAGCTTTTGGCTTTGACAGACAGGCAAAAGGACAATTCTCACTTGTCCTTGAAGATATTTATGGGAGGAAAAAAGACAGAAAGTCCAAGGAGGCAACAGATAAGCATGAATGAGTCAATGATGATGAAGAGGAAATGCACCTTGTGATCTGGAGCCCAGCCTCAGAGTTCCCGGCGATACCTTTAGGCACAGAAACTTAGGAGCAAGCAAAATCTAAACAAGAAACCCCAGAGTCATCTGAAAACTCAGAGATTGTTACTAAAAATATGTACTAAGTGCTCACATACATCAAGCTGTTTTGATGGAAACCTATGCCAGGGTTTGGAATCTGAAACAAGACTGGTATACATAAGCTTTAAGTTCTTCCTTCTGGAC
>RJWT010055327.1:0-10176 GCA_004365215.1 Cuniculus paca
TCATTTCTGTGTTAAAATTTTTTCCACAAGGACGTGGAGAGAATAAAGCAACATAAAATATGAGGACGTGGCTGGAAGAATAAGGATGATGGGGGGAAATCATAAAGTCACCTGAATGATTGGGTTCTTCCCCCTCCCGCCTCCTCCTTCTTTCCCTCCTCCTCTTTTCATTAAAATTTCACACAGCAGCCTGAGATTTGTTTTTTTCTGACATGTACCATGGAGACTATCTCCTCACGTTTCCAACAATTAACTTGTTGTTCAGTAGCGGGCATTCTCAGCACCCAGCGTATTGTACCACGGGTTCAATCATTCAGCAGATCCCCTAAGACACTGCCCATTACACTGACCCACTGTCCTTCTCCTCCATCTCCCTCCAGCCAACCAAAGTCAACACCTTATCAATGCAAACTACATATTATTCAGAAAAATGCCTGCACAGCAGACCCAGAAAACTGGCTACCTGCAATTTCACCCACTCAGTCAAGAAGTCATCTTTAGTACGGAAGGAATGAAATGTTTCCTTTGCCTGAGTCAATGTGTAGAGTTGTTTGTTTGTCTGTTTTTGTGTTTTCCTGACACTTAGAGCTGGCTACAAGAAGCCTCAGCACCCCACTTGGCATCAAAGATTCAAAACATTTTTAAAGTGATGGAAAATCTGTGCTGGTATGTATTTTAATGTGTCTCAATGGTTTAAGATACATTGTTTTTCATTAGTCCACTTCTGTTTCCTGGCTTTTTCAGGTAGAAATGCTGACAAAAGTAAACAGTCCTATTCAAAGAGTTTTTGTTTTTGTTGTTATTTTTTCATACTTGTAAACAGTAATACAAAATCCTGCATTTGTTTTTCAAAATGCTTGGTGCCTGTTAGACCATCAAATGGCATGTAAATTGGTGGAGCCTCTGGCTCTGGAAAACTGAAGCATATTTCTCCTCCTGAGGATAGAGGCCCCTGAGCAGACAAGTGGCTGAGGCATTAGGAGCACTTGGTGAGACTACATGCAGGGTGGGGGAATCTCAGGTGAATCCAAAGGGAAATGGGGAGCCATGGTGAGTCCTAGAGCAGTGACACAATGAGAGCTTTTTCAGACCCATCCATCTTGTGGTCTTCTGGTCACTTCAGTGGTCTACAACAGTCACGTCAGATCTTGAAGCAATATCCTGAAGGACTGAGCAGCCAAATAGCCTGGATGTGACTCAAGCTCACTAGTGCAAAAATGTATCAGTCAGCATTAGGTGAAGGAACAAACTGAACATGCTCAACCCAGATAACTTTAAACTGGCAGCAGATGGGCTGTGGGTGCAGCTCAGTGGTAGAACAGTAGCATGCACAAGGACCTAGGTTTGGTGCCTACCAAAACACACATGCACGCGCGCGCGCGCACACACACACACACACACACACACGTGCATGTACAATGGCAGTAGAATATCTTTCCTACTTTCTTGGTAAAGTATAACAAGGATTATTTAAGAAAAGGGAACAGGAACTAAAGAGTTTGTGACCAAGATTCCTACCTTTTAGTAATATTTGCCAACATCATTTAAAAAAGAGGATGAAAAGTTGAGATTCATGCAAAACTTTGCAAACTCCCATATGAAGAAGCATTAAAAAGCCTGCATTGAATTTATCCCTTCCTACTTAACCGAAGGAGCTCGCTCTAATTATTACAAGCAAGGGCTCTGAAGGCTGCCAGACGTAGGATTTGGGTCCCAGATGTTTTTCCTCTAGAGGAGACCCAGGGTCAGCCACTGGGCCTCGATTTTTCCAACTATAAAGTGGGGATGATCATGGCGTGCTTGTGTAACAAAGATGTCCTCAGAACTAAACTAATTGGTCCATGTGAAAGATTTGTCACAGTGCCTGATCTTTTGGTACTCGGTAAAATTCACTGTTCCTGTGGATATTGTTGGTGTTCCTGCTACTGCCCCCGTCATGCTGGGATTTAACCACAAGGCCATGGAGACAAAACAAGAAAACAATGCTCACCACGCTTTTATTAGAAACCCGTTTTAAAAAGCAATGATCACAATCCCTGGTACACAACACTGGCTTTGTGTTGCTTATCTCCCCTTTAATTTTCCCCCTTCCTCAAACACTCTCCTCTGCCGTCCAAAGGGCACCCTGGATTGGATATTTTTTTTCCCTGTGTTTCTCTTTACTACTTTATGCAGTCTTCAAAATTTAAAAAATCAATATAGCTGTGTGGGTTTGGGGGGTTTTTTGTTTTGGTTTCATTTTGACCTTCAGACCCCCAGGAACCCCGGGGTTGATTAAGGAGTTCCCACTCTACCTAGTGGAGGACGCCTTCCAACCCTGGAAACAGATCGCATCACATGAGGTTCCCACTTCCCGCTTTACTATTCTTTTCAGCAACTATGCAAGATCCTGGGTCTGACCAACAGCATCTCATCGGCTGCTCCTGCTTCCCTTCCTCCTTACCTGCTTCTCTGGCCGACAGAACAGGTTCAGTTTATTGGAAGCGTTCTCGATAGCACAAGGAGTCCTCAGACTATTTTGAATATTTCAAAGCATTTAACTGTAGCTGGCCCTGCTGCAGAGTGTTTCCTCTGCCTAAAACACCACGCACTTTCACTTGTGGCTAGAAGCATAGCTGCTCTTTAGGGCAGTACTCGTCCTTACGCTGGTCAGATGCTCTGTGGCTAATAAAAGTGAAGAAACATTTATGATTCCTTTGGCAGGAAGAGGATAGAGCATAAAGAAGAGTTCTTGGTGGCAAAAGGCCGAATGCCTTTGCTCTAGTCAATTTCACTTTATCATGTTTTCATAAAAATCAACCTAAGGGACAAAACAGGAAACGCCAGAATGGGAAGTTATTATGAGCAGTTAAGTTCTAATGCCTAGTTTGCCTGTGCCCAGAAGTCTGGTTTCTTTTAGGCTGGAGGCACCTGGGGAACTGCTTTGTTTCACAGCTGAAATACACTCTGCTTTCAGGAGCAGCAAGTACCAAAGCTCATTTTTCATTTTTGACCACCTGGTGGTAGACAGCAGAGATACCAGGAGTATTTCCCGTCTCTTTTGCACTGTCCTTCCAACGCATGTCCCCGTCAGCCTCCCTCAGCCGGTAAACTTGGCTTCTCTGTGCTTCCCCAATCTTCTCTCGTCCCTCCCCGAAACCACACAGAATCAGCTATTCAGGCCAATCAGGAACTTTGTGTTTCTTTGTCTTTATTTTTTGCCATGCAGGTGATCGAACCTAGGGCCTCATATGTGCCAAGTGAACACTGCCACTGAGCCACACCCCCACTGCTGGAACTAAAAAAAAAAACTGTATTATATCTTCATACTTTTATGATTACCTTCACCACATTGTTCAATGAGCCTTAGGAATCAAGGCCACTTTACAACCACAAAGGTGTGGGTATTCTGGAAAGACTATTGTACTACTTGGCCAAGGTGATGACTATTTCCAATTTTATGCTTTTCGGCTTTATTAACACTCATTCTGATACTGCTTTATTCTCTTCTGGATTGACCATATTAATAAATAAGGCTTGTGAGGGAGGAATCTATTCTTAAAGAGGAGCTCACTCATCCTTGAAAGTGTATAGGATTTTTTTTTAAAGAGTGGCTCTGCCTTGGGGAAAATGCTGTAGTAGCATTAGTAGACAATAGCATTTTAATTATGAAGCTAATTTATTTATATCATACAACCCAGTGATTTCAACAATAAAGTACTGTGATTACACAAAGCATTTTTAGGAATAATAAATCTCCATTGAATACACTCGTGAACCACATTAAAATTCAATTTTATTTCCCCATAGTAATAACAAGTAATATGGGTAGGTTAGCTATTTTAAAAATGTATTAAATGTAAATTGATTTTGTATTGTCAGAAATAATACTGACTTTCTGTAGTGCCTATCACGAACTTTGCTGGACTCTTGACCCGTATGTTTCTAATCCTAGAAGCTTTAGAGGGCATTTTTATTTTCATCATGTGCTCTCTTGACTGCCTGATAGACACCTGCTGTTCTTTGCTCCCTGCCACTCCCCTCCGGGGACAGTGAGTACCAAGGCTGGGCAGAGCTTGGGGAACGGGAAAGGGATCCCCAAGTGCAGGCGGAGGAGGCAACTTCGTCACTTCCAAGTTCTCTCGCCAGGTTGCTGGCTCTGCTACTACCAGCGCCAGCAAACGCTATTTGAAGCCAGAAAAGTTAGTTTGTGGTGCAACATGAGGTAATAATTGTCAAACACAACCTTAGTCCATGTTTGGTGGGATTGTGACACACTGCAAGGTTCCCTGGGGCTGCAGCAAGGAATCTGAGCGGCTACTCTTTCGTGTTTGTGAACTACATTTCACAAGCACGTGCCTCCTAAGCGCATGCCGAGTACCACAAATCTGCCCCAGATACACATGGAAAAAGAAAAAAGAAAGCACAGTAAACACTAGAGAAGGATGTAAAAACCTTGAATGATCAACTACAGGACACAGGAAACACTTGTCAAGGAGGACCGGCAGTGCACAGGGATGAGGAAGCTAGCAGCATCGCCTGGCAAAGAGAAAGAGCGCATGCGGAGCCAGGAGGCGGAATCTGCACCAGCCAGGAGCTGCCTTCAAGTTCAGGGCTTTGTCTGAAGGCTCTGAACAGCTTCTTGTACAGTGCTGGAAAGTGGCACCAGAAATAATTTTGGGGGCCATGGAACTGGGGCCTGAACCTGGAGCCCTGCACTGAGCTACACCCCCAGTCCTTGCTATTCTGAGACAGGGTCTCACTCAATTGCCCGGGCTGGCCTCCAACTTTCCATCCTGCTGCCTCAGCCAGCCGAGTTGCTGGGACCCAGACATGTATTTTATACATAGACATCTTTTTTAAAACTCTAATTGCTGTTGTTGTCCAGATCTGGATCACATCCTGCTTTTCTCTTAGCAGCATATCATACACATTTTCAATGTTCCTCATTAGAGCTATTTTTAACTGCAAAATAGTGAGTCATTCAACCATTCCCTTATAGTTGGATATTTAGAGATTTTCAATTTTTCTGTTATTATAAATTAGAGTAGTATAACTTTGTATATGAAACTTGTCCTCCTATTTAAAACTAATCCTGTGTCAGGACATGTTTCTAGATGTCACCCCAGCCATAAGGGACAGCATTAGCTTCCCGGACTATTCAATGGGTGAAAAATCATCATATTCTAGTTTCAGTTTATATCCTTTCAATAACTAGTAAGAATTTAACAGTTCTCCAGATTTTTCAACGAGTAACCTTAAGGCAACAGATAAAGTTATAAAATAATTTAGTGAAAAGATAATGTCACTTTGGTATTTTATACCCGACTAAACCTATGACTTATGCAGACCAGTACAGTAATTATACATGAGACTAAAGTTATTTTATAATGCTATATTAGTATTTAAAAATCAATGTGCTTTCTAAAGACTAAGTAGTTCTTTAGAAGAAAGGCATTAAAGCTTATCTGTAGGCAGATACAGACAGTGAAATCCAGGACCTATGTGATTTAGATAGCCAAGTGGTCTGTTTATATGGTTTAGGCACAAATTTATTCCTAAACCAGTTAGTGTCCAAGTACCTCAAAACTCAACTATTTGACTAACAGAAACACAGGCTCGAATTCTTTTTATTGACCTCAGGAAGCAGGCATACAATCTCACCAGAGGGCAGCTCAGTGAAAGCTCAGCTTAAAATAGTAACCACACACAGCCAGTCTACACAGGAAAGCTGTGTTTTCCACCCCATTAGGACAAACCCCAAATCAATTTACAAACTGTATTCATGAAAAGCTCTAAGCAAGATTGCTGTGAGAATCCACTTCAAAGGCCAAGTTCTAAGGGGGGATTTCTCTCCCTTCAGCTGCCTCCAGGGTAGGACCCTCCTCTTAAAAGATTTGTTCTCAGGGACATAATCGCTACCACTGAGTCAAAGCCGGGCCTTATATGGAGTAAATGCCTTAGGTGCAACTAACTCTACCAAGACAGAAAAACGAGCCCTGTGGACAGAGGAAGGGTCTAGTGGTGAGGCAAACCAGTCCCCTTGCTGGGGATGTTTCCGAAGGCAACCATGGAGACCTAGCATTGGAGGCTCCTGACTACACGTGCAGAGCTAACCCCTGCCGGGTACACCCCACAAAATCCACGAGTAGACACTCAGGGACTGCGACACCCCTGGGCTAAGACCACTGAGTTGCGGACAGAGAAACCATGGAAACCTACAAATTGTCAAGGTGGGAAGAACCCCTTGGGTTCTCCATTGCTAGGGACTGCTCCTTCTACTCGTGTAGCAAGGCTGAGCAGACCACTGGACTGTTGATGCCTCCGCCCTTGAGTCATAAACCATCTGGCAACCTTTATAAAAACTAACCATCTAAAAACCAGTTTTATAGAAGGCTGTCAGAACTCTATATGGTGCTGCAAACTAAAAAACTGAGCACAATTACTAGTTGAAACCAGTCAGCATAAATACAAGGATTGGACTTAGCCTGTGAGTCATGGAAACTTGTTCTTTTCATGCTGGGGTCCCAGACATATTTTGGGTGACCTCTGCATGCATCAGATTGAAGAGCATTTTGCTGAAACGCTTCATTTAGGAAGCCAGTGTGACCAAAGAGATCCTTCTTGACCTCATGATTGTCTTTGGTATGGGCAAGTAAACTGGTAAATAAGAGAACCTGAAGGGAGATGAAAAACATCTTTCTGATATATTTTCTGCCTCAAGACAGGACTGTTCGTTTTGGGGACTGACTGTTCTCTACGCTCCCGTAACTGGACGCCAGTCCGGTGAGGGAAGATTGTGGCACACTGGGACAGCATAAAGGCAGAGATAATTAATCAGGTTGTTGCTTGGCACGTGGCCAGAGGTTCCTTGGCAACATGGATCCCTCAGCTGTCAGCAATCAGAACACAGGCAGCTTTCAATTATCAACGCTATTGGAGGGGGCAGTGATGTGGGTAATCCGAAACAGCAGATAATCCCTCCAAATCATTTAATTTATCTTTTGAATGATTTTCACATGTATACACATGATTTCTTCCTCTCTCATTATGTTCCACTTCGGATAAAAATAAAACTAATGTGTATTCTCTGAATATATACTGTACCAGCTGGTAAGAAGGTTGGCTGAAGGAAACTGGTCCTCCGATTAAACATTTTCTGTGAACCACTCGCTCATTAATAATAGTCAAGGGTTTAATATATTTGATTCCATAGACTCCTTGTGCTAGAAGGAAACAAAAGGCCATTTTTTCCTACCCTTTGCTTTGTGGAAGGAGAAACTGAGTCAACTGCTTGAGACCTTGTGGATAGCTAAATGTCCATCCAGTTGTCATTACTTCACTCCCAGGAATTCTCCGTCAACTGGCTGCTCCTGAAGCCAGCTTTTTCCTGATGTGGGAGAAGTCACAGGAGTTAGGTGCAGTACCAGCTCAAGGGCTTCCCACAGGCTGCGTGATGGGAAGCTCAGATGCCAGGCCTCGAACCAGTGTGCCCAACCCGATGACTCGTTTGAATCACCCAACAGCATTAAAAACATTCCATGCCAATTAAATTAAAATCTGGATTGCGATGAGGGAACACTGTGGTTGAGATTGGGGTATCAAAGCTCTCCAGGAAGATTCAAAGTGCCACCGAGGTTGAGAACCACAACACAGCATCCTGACTCCTACAAATACACAGCTGCAGACAGACCTCCTCACCACCGTGCCTCAGTTTCCTCTCTCAAGTTGAATGATCAGGATCAGTTCAATACTTGCCTTGCCACGTTGCTGGGAAAGTGAATTTTTTTAATACATAGACAACTCTTAATACACTTACTAACACATAAACAGCATTACATAAATGGCAGCTGTTACTACTACCACTGCTCCAGTACTGTTACTACTATACGAGAGCCCTGTGGAAGGAGCATTCGAAAGGTTTGTGTAGACACATTGGGCTAAATGAGGACCCCTTTGGAAAACTTGGCTTGGGACCTTGGCATTTAAGTTGACTTCTCCACTCAATGAAATATCTCATGAGTTGGATGTAAGCATAGTAGCTGGGAAGAAATTAACCAGCTCCTGAAAAGGGATTTACTACTCAGTGTGGCAGGGGAAAAGGGGGAACATATTAGTGGGTTGAATTTGATCTCTGTGGTTTTTTGAAATTACCACAGCACCGGCCATTGTTCACTCACTCAGCACTTACTATATTGTTTATTATCATGCGGCAGTTACTGACAGAGTCTGATTTAAAGCATTTCCGGTCCCACTGTTATGTTGCAATCACATCTCCGTTTCAGCAGCTGGAATGGGATGGGATAAGTGTCTAAATGGGCATTTCTTCCCTAGGCCCTGAGTGGAAGGGGACATTTGATATCAGGTTTCTCGCGGTTTTTGAGAAGTTTTGTACAGTAATTTCACTGTGTTGCCAGCAATCTTTTGATTTCTCATTGTTATAAACTGAATGTTTGTATTCCCTCAAAATTCATATGCTGAAATCCTAAACCTTGAAGCAATGGTTTCAGATGAGGTCCTTGAATGGTAATTAGATCACTAAGGTGGAGCACTAGGGGATGAGATGAACGTACTCATAATAGAGATAAAAAGCACACTCTCTGCTCTCCAAATGAAAAACTGGTTTTTGGCAACCTGAAACGGGGTCCTTACCGCAACCCAAGCATGCTGGCACCCTAATCTTGGACTTTCAGCCTCTACCACTGTACGAGAGAAAATTCTGCTGTTTATAAGTCACCCAATGACTTCCAAATTTAAATCTCAAATTTTCTCAACCCCGATTACAGTCTTTGGCATCACTCCTTTTTCTTAAGTGGTTACTGGACAACCACACACGGTCAGTCCCTGAGGAGAGCTTGGAAAATATTGGCAAACAGCCTGCGATTCTTGGCCTAAGGAGGCCACAGCTGTATGATATTGATACCTGAATAATTTGCGGAGATTACCTAACAAATATTCATTACATACCCACTTGAGTTAAGGAGTTGTGAAGGCCCCCAAAACGAATAAAAGACTGCTTGCCCAGATCTTGAGCGGAAGATAGTTAGATAGGGTGTAGAGGAAAAGATTATAAAGCAAGGTAACCAGGGTTTGACGTCCCACTCTTCCACTTATAGGCTGTGTAGACTTCGGCAAGTTTCTTAGAGTCTCTGAGACTTACTTTCCTCATCTGAAAAGTGGAAACAGGAAAACTCCTCCTGGCTAAACACTGGGAAGATTAAACGAAGGAATGCCTAAAAAGCACTTAGCATGTTAGCTGGCAAAGTAGCCATTCAGGAAAGCTGGTTTCTTGCCCTTCACCATTCTTTCCCAGTCAAACAGCTGTACACAGGCACAAATCTTTAAAAATATCTAAAAATGAAAAATATTTCTAACTCAACAACTACATTTTTGCATATAACATTGCTTTGTTAATTTAATGTACAGATTTAGTGGCAACCATCAGTTCCAAAGACCAGCTGATTCGCCGGGGCCTGGTAGCACACGCCTGTAATCCCAGCACTCGGGAGGCTGAGACAGGAGGGTCATTGTGAGTTCGAGACCAGCCTGCGCTACAAAGTGAGCTCAAGGCCAGCCTGAATGGCATAGAGAGACCCTGTCTCAAAAACACCAGGGCTGGGGATCTAGCTCAGCGGTCTAAGTGCCTGCCTGGCAAGCACAAGGTCGTGAGTTCAATCCCCAGTGCCGCAAAAAAAAAAAAGACAAGGGCCAAGGATTTAGCTCAGTGGCCTAAGTGCCTGCCTGGAAAGCGCAAGGTTGTGAGTTTGATCCCCGGTGCCACAAAAAAAAGACCACCCGATTCAAGCCAGTTCTATAGCCCTGAATGTTTGCAGGGAATTACAAGGTCTCATCCTCAGATTCCACTGGGGCAAGTCTGAACAAAGAAAAACACAATTTTTATATATACTCTTTAGGTTTTAGGAACATGTATAATTTCAAAAACTAAAAGGCAATTTTAAATTGAAGATACTGATTTAAAAAATGTTCTTTCAAAACAACTAGTATTTGGCAAAGTGATTGAACAAAGTTTTTTCTTCTCCGAAGCGCCGCCCGTGTTGATGTTCCCACACTTGTTTAACCACACCGATAAGCAACCCTGGAAACTCACTGTTAGCACAGAGAACTTTGGACCTTGTGGAAAAGAACAGACCTTAACATCTACTCATTGCCAGTGCTGGTGGTGACTGTGCTAAGAAA
>RJWT010055328.1:0-10171 GCA_004365215.1 Cuniculus paca
AATGTATTTTTAATTTTCTGGATATCTCTTTGAATCTGTTTCATACATTCTAAATCTCTCTTACACTGTTCATTCATGGTTTCCCTCATTTTCCTATGCTCCTCTATTTTTTTATCTGTGTCTTCTTTAGAGATGTTTAGTATTTCTTTTATGATGGTTTTCATTTCTTCTTTTACCTGGGATAGAATTTCTGTTCTAATTTCTCTTACTGCTTCCTGAAGTTGTTTCTTCACTTTGGTTGACATCACTTCAGACATTTCAGGTGTGTAATTCTCGATCTCCATGTTTTCCTCTTGTGGAATTGCGCTGCTGGGGTTGGATGCCAGAGATTGCCCTCTCCTTCTTTGTCTTGGCATATTCTTGATTTCTTCTACCGTTGAGTAGTGTGGTCCCAGGCACCCCAGCACTGGCCACAACTTCTCCGAAGCTAGGTTGTTTATCTTTTCTAGCCAGTGCTGGCTATGTATATCTGATGTTGGGTGCCTGTGTCTCTGCACTGAGCTGGGCACCAAGCCACCCAGGGTTTGCATGGGAGCAGACCTGGTCAGGCCTGCGAATCTAAGCTGTTTAGCGATATTGTCTGAAACGGGCACAGGAGCCCATCTCCAACCAATCAGCTTCCGTGGGTCTGCCCACAACCTGGAGCTCCCAAATGACTGGTTTTTCTGGCTTCGGTTCAAGCAACTTCTGCGGGTCCGCCCACAACCTGGCGCTGATGCCAAAAGTGGTTAGCAGTCTTGGCTCCGGGAGGGTGTAACCTGCCCAACTCCAAGATGGAGCCTGGCTGATCACTCTCTCCTGTGGGGTGGGGGTGGTGTGGCATTCCAAGAACTCACCTGCAGCCGGCACAGATCTCCACGTCCACAGCTCTCCTTCACCCCCGCTCCTCTCTGCAGAGACCTCTGGGGTCTACTGCAGCTGCGGCCATGACCGCAACCATGACCATGTGCATCTCCAGGCTCAGCAGGTCTTCTAGCAGGTGAATCTGGCTCCAGGCTGAGGTGCTGCCAGTCACCACCTTCTTCGTTTAAATTCTTTTTATTCTCTTTTTGGGCTTCAATTCATATTTTAGATTCTTCCTTGGTCCAGGTTACCCACTTCCTTCCTTCTTGTCTTCTCCATGATGTTATATATCCCAGCATCTGAACTGTTTCTCTCAGAGACTGTTTACTCTGCTGCTTACTGTTCTGCCATCTTTAGCTCCTCCTCTCAGGTAGTCTTTCTTCAAATGGAGAAAAGCAATGTAGCCTACATGCATGGCCACTACTTTCTGTCACCAAGTGGGATAAATATTAAGGGTATGTCAATAGACAAGACAAATGCACTACCTTCCTTCAGAAAACTTACAATCTTCAGACAGCAGGTATGTAGGGAAAACTGAAGGTGAACACAGCAGGGAACTTGGCTAAAGAGGGAAATAGAAGCCCTGTAGTAAGAGCTCTATGTGCATAATAAGGAGTCTGGACTCCATAAGTAAGTGATGGGGAGACAGTATAGAGGTTTAAACAATAGTGCACTTAGGTTTGCAATTGTAAAGGGTGTTCTGGCTATTGTGTTGAAGAATTTAGGTAGAATAAAACTGAGACAGGATGGTCAATAAGAGGAACAAAATAATTTTAAAAAATTATATATGAACTTGAAGAAGTGACATAGAAACAAATAGTGAACTTGCAGACTTGTTAAATACTTGGAATCTAAAATCATAGGACATACTTATTAAACATAGCAGTTAAGTAGAGCTGACGAGGACTTTAGGTACTCTTGGTAGGGTGGAAACTCTTCCAAAATCCTTATTTACAATACCGAATATATCTAAAATTTACAACAAAAATAGTAGTTTCATTTATAAAATATTGAAAGCTATTGTTCACTTACAATTAGGTGATTTTTGTTGCCTGATTTATGTGGACAACAACAGTCTAATTTGTCTTATCTTTTGAAGGTCCAAAGTGGGAGTTGAAATAATGAAAGACTTTAAACATATTGAGGTCTTCCAATGTAACAGTAAGTCTGCTCTATTTGTGATAGGTGCTCCTCGGCACATATCTAACTCATGACAACATTTATTAGTGTTAATCTATATTAATTGTAGTTTCCTTCAGGATAATCCTTAGCTGGTGTTTATCATGCCAATCATGCTGGAGTTCAAAGAGAAATCAATTTTTAAAAATTACTTGAAACTCTGTTTATAACAGATTTCATCTCGATTTACTCAGGAGAAGAAAACAGTAGTATTGTACATTCTATTTAAATCTAGGATTTCAACTCCTAGCATCAGAGTCTCTATGCAAATGGGCAGAGATTTGGATGGATTCCCATTGCTTCAGAGTAGGAACATTGTGGTTTTGATTTCCTAACTCTGTTAGCAGAACCTCCAACTGCCATTGATGCACTTATCAATTGTGTATGATGTTCCCATCTTATTAAATGCTTTAATAACAAACAGAAAACAATGTTTCATATGAAACATACTACTTTAGCTTTAAAAGAACTTTCTACAGAACTTTCTTATTTCATCAATAACACTGGCAAACTTAGCAGCTTGCAATGGTTTATTGCCAATATTTATTCATTTAGTTAGAAAATGTTTATTGAAGGTCTAATTGATATGAAATATTATGTGAAAATAGAGTAAGTAAATCCTTAGTAAGCCTGCAATTTGAAAAATATTCATCTACTAATTGTATGACAAAAGCAATTGCAGGAAGACTTACAGTTTATAGTTGACTGAATCCTGAGGGTATCTGTAGTTAGAGAATAGGGTGCAGGAGATATTTCATAAATATCAGGGATAGAATTGCTAGAGTTAAGTAAATAATATAGGGAATTGGTTAAGTGAGTAATTTCTGATTGTCTGTATCTATATACAATGAGATATAGGAAAAATACTACTTGAGACATATGAAAAAGTATTTCTTTGTAGAATTGATACTAACTTAAAGTGCTACAGTTGTATTTTTTTCATAAGTCTTTAGAACTTATCAGAAACTAGTGTCATGAGCAAAATTTTGTACACCTTGTTCATACAACCAATGAGGGAGGCATGAGGTAGACTGTCCCCAGTGAAAATGCTGTAAGGAGAGGAAGAGTAAGTCTAGTGCTATGTTGAGTGCTTATTTTGTGGGCTTTTGAAACACAGAGGTCAAGGGGAGAATATAGTGGTGTGTGTACTTTGTGCTTTAAAAAGCAAATAATCAAAGTGAGCATGATCTATGCAAGGAAAATTTGAAATGCTACTGAAGGATATGAAATAAAATTTATCCAAATAGAAGAAAATATTCTGTTTCAAATTGGGATGTCCTAATATTGAAAAGATGTGGGTTTTGGCTGTGTTAGTTTCTTATTGCTACTGTAAGAAAGCAGATTAAAACAAGAAACATGTACTATAACATTTTGTCATTTAGGAGCTGGATATCAGTCTCAATGAACTACCGTGAATGTATAGCTGAGCTGTGTTCCTGTTTTAGAGGCTCTAAGGAAGCATCACTTTCTTTGCCCTTTTTAGGTTTTAGTCTACATTCCTTGTAGCTACATTCTTTGGTCTCCAAAAATACAACAGTGGTTCATATCCTTATGTTATGTATGCTTGGTCTACCTTTCTCCTGCTGTGTGACATGCTGGAAGACTAGTGAGTTTACCTGAGATCTTCTATTGTTGCCAGAGATAATTCAGGAAAATAATTTTATCTGTAAAAGTAATCATATCAGAAATAATATCTCAGGTAAAAGAAGAAATGAAAAACATAATGAAAGAATTCCTAAACATATCTAAAGAAGACTTAGATAAAAAAGGAGAGCATAAGAAAATGATGGAAACCTTGAATGAACAATATAGAAAGGAATTACAATGCATGAAATAGATCCAAAAAGATATCCAGGAAATTAAGAAGTTGATTGAAAGCTGGCAAAACCACTTGAAACAGACTGAAGATAGACTTTCAGACTTCAAAGACAGGATTTCAGCTAGTGATCATGAAAGGAAAGATTTTTTAAAAATAACAAGGAACCAGGAAATAACAATTCAATAGCTGCAAGATGATGCAAAGAGAAATAATTTAAGAGTGATAGGCATCAGGGAAAAAGCAGAGCTCAACACAAATGAAATAAAAATGCTATTTACAGAAATAATAGCAGAAAAATTCCCAAACATGGGGAAAGGATCTGGTATTCAGATAAACGAGGCCTATAGAACTCCAACTAGCCATAATCAAAGTAAATCTGCAACACAACATTTAACAATGAAGATCCCAGAAATTCGGCACAAGAACAGAATATTAAAAGCTGTTAGAGAAAAGAAACAGATCACCTCTAAAAGAAAACCAGTCAGAATCATGGCAGACTTGTCAACACAGATCATCAAGTCAAGAAGAGTTTGGAGTGAAGTGTTTCAAATCCTGAAAGAAAACAACTTCCAACCCAGATTGATGTACCCTGCAAAACTATCTTTCAAATTGATGGGAAAATAAGATACTACCATGATAAAGAACAACTGAAGGAATTCATGACCACTGAACCAACCCTATAGAGAGTGCTGAAGGATACTCTAGAGAGAGCTAAAGATGAGCATGGTTGCAGGAACAGCAGCAGAGGAGGACCGCCAAACAAGATAGGCAAATGAATGAAGAGGAAAAGCAGAGGGCCAACAACAGGGGAATAGCATGGTAGAGACAAACCAATGTATGCTGGTTGTAACCAGTAATGCAGATGGCCTCAATTTGGCAATAAAAAGAAATGCTGGGAGAATGGATCAAGAAACAGGATCCATCAATGTACTGTACATAAGAATCAGATTTAATGCAAAAGGAAATTCATAGACTGAAAATCAAAAGTGAGAAAACAATTGATCCTAGTGACAGAAGAAAGCATGGGTAGTTAGCCCAGCAACAGCAGAATGGCTAAGAAAGTTATCTCAATACTATGCCCTTACTCACATCTGGAAAATCTCTTTTCCCAGGAAGGTAACATATTCACAGGTTTGATGAATTAGTACTGAAATTTAAAATGTTTGGAAACATCAGTTTGCTTATCATAATCTCTAGTAAAACAAAGATGATGAAATCTTGTACCATTTTCTATGTATAGTTTAAAATATCAAACCTATTCTAAATTAAACATATAAGAGTAATCATAAGCAAGTGAATATCTTGGCACAATGTTAGGTAAGATCTGACAATCAATAATAAACTCAAAGCTATCTTCTCAGATATACTGGTACATTACTAGGGTAAGGAGTACTTAGAAACTATGAGTCCTAAGTTTCTAGGATCATGATATTAAAACTCTCCATGATACAAGGCCACCAGGCCTCCTGGAAGCCTCACCATGTCACTTTGAAATTTAAAAATAATTTTAGGATTATGAAAATGTTTCATGCTCTGCCAGATAGGATACCTTGGAAGGCAGACCATACTAGTGCTGGCTATGCTAGTGGAACTTGCTGGAATATCTCTGAATAGTGGTTTGTGCTTTAAGCTGGATGACGCTTTTAGTAAAGTTCTATTTAAAAATAAACAGTTGTTTTATATTGCTTGAAGTTCTTATTGTGTAATTTTAAAAATTTATACTTATCTATCTTTTTATTTATTTGAGTTTTTTTTTTCCAGTACTATGAATTGAACCCAGGGTTCTTTGCCCTTAGATATATCCACACATATTTTCATTTTTTACTTTGAGAGATTTTCCTAAGTTGCTAATTTGCTCCTGCTGGGCTCAAACTTGTGATCCTGTTTGAAGTTTTTGAAATCTTCATATGTTATATTATAAAGTATTTTTTTAAATATGAAAGTTAAGGTTATTCCTTTGTTGATGGATTAAGATAAATAATTTGATAATTAGAACATCAACTGGCAGACCACTAATATTCAGATTTAAAAAAGACTTAAGTCCCTAAACAGTCATTAGGGATGACAATGAAAGAATAGAACTTGAGAGTTAGCAGTGATCAGATTTAGGAGAAAATGAGTAGAAAGGAGGCAAGATGACTCAAAATGAATCAGTGGAATGAGTAAAGATGACTTAAAGCTACTGAACAAAATAACAGTACTAGAAAAGGACAGAAGATAAGAGTTAGAGGAATAAAAAATGATCAAGAAGGGAAGGAAAAAGAAAAAAGTCTCAATGTTTATATGATGCCATTAAAGCCACTTATCACAAGTATCTCTGTTAGCAGAAAATGAAAAAAATAAAAGAGAAATGTCGAATCGGAATGAAGATTCCTTTCCCTGGGGGTTACACTCTACAAGAAAGGTGGATCACAACATTTTGCAACCAAAGTCAGTTCGATATAATTAAGATAAATGACTGTCTAAAAGGAAAACTCATTTACCTCTATGGAGACTCTACCCTGCATCCGTGGTTTGACAACTTATCCAAAGTTCTAAAAAGTATGTAATTACTTTGTATTGTTTTAGAAATTCAGGCCAATTTTAAAGTACTTTTAATAAGGTCTCTATTTTCTCACTTGGGCTATTTTGCTGTTTTACTTTATTTAGCTTTCTGGTTTTGAAATATTTCACTTGAAATGTATTTTATCCCATCTTACATAAGAAATGTTGTTGCTCCTTATAAATTCCAATGAATAGACATTTCTCCAAAAATATATAAATGTTCAACAAGCACAGGAAAAGATTCTCCAATCATTAGTTATTAGAAAATGCAAATCAAAAGTAAAGATAAAATTGCACATGGTGGCACAGGCCTGTGATACCTGCACCCTGAGAGGCTGAGGCAGGAGGATCTAAATCAACCCAGTTTGGGCAGTTTAATTGCTTAGCAGTTGGATGTTGTGGTATACACCTATAATAACAGCACTTGGGAGGCTAAGGCAGGAGGATCTCTGAGGCTAGAGTTCAAAACCAGTCTAGGCTATATAGTGAGTTTGAGGCCATCCTGAACTACAGAGTGATATCCTGTTTCAAAAAAGACTTAGTTACTTAGCGAGACCTATCTTGCAACAGAAATGAAGAAAATCAAAAACCCTGGGTTCAATCCTCACTACTATAAGAACAAACACACAAACAAAAACATCACATGAGATACCACTTCATGCCTACTAGCAAGGCTATAATAACAAAACAGAAAATAAATATTGATGAGGATAATTATAACCCTCATACATTGCTAATGGGTATGTGAATTGATTGGAACTGCTGTGGAAAACAGTTTGGAAGCTCTTTAAGAAGTTAAACATAGAATTACTGTATGTTACAACAATTTCACTTATTGTATCCTTCCATATTGAAAATAGGGACTAAACTGAATACCTCTAAATGAGTGACCAAAATAACCAAAACGTGATAATGATCATGTGTCCATCAGCAAATGAATGGATAAACAAAATGTACATGCACATAACAGAATATTATTGATCCATAAAAACAAATGAGGTCCTGGGGCTAGGGATGTTACTTCAGTGGTACTGCACTTGTTTATCATGCATAAGACTCTGAATTGGAACCTTAGTACCACACACAAAAAAGAGCAGAAACAGAAACAAATTTCTGACACATGCTACAACAATGATAAACCTTGAACATACAAAACAAACCAAATACAAAACAACAAATATGATTCCAGGATATATACAGAATAGGCATACACGTATAGACAAAAAATGGACTACAGGTTAGCAGGGTCTATGAAAAAAGGGGGAACAAGGAGTTACTGCTTAACAGGTATAGAGTTTTAGTTTAGGGTGATTAAAAAGTTTTGGAAATAATGGCAGTTTTTGTACAATATTGTGAATATAATTAATACCACTGAATGACACACTTAAAATGGTTAAAATAGCAAACTTTTGTTATGTTTATTTCATCACGATAAAAAAGTTCTTATAATGGAAAAAAATTCCAATGAAAACCTTGCACTTTGATTGACATTTCACATATGTGATTTGGTAACCTACCCTAGAGAGCAGAATGCTCCAGAGGAATTATTCTAAGTGTGTATTGTCAATGATAGGATTGTCTTTCACAAACATTAATCATTACCTTGTAGTTATAGATGCAAAAATACTCTTGGTTGGTATTGTAAATAAGACATTTTTTTCTGAAAATATTCATCATTGCATTGGAGTTAAAGATCTGGTTTTATTTATCAGCATTGAAATTTTTTGATCTTCATTGAATTGGAAGTATTCCAAAACGTTTGCTGCTGGATGCTGAAAGGCACACTCAGATTCAATGGAAAAAACATAGCCATCCTTTCACTACACTTCATGACTATTCAGTGATAGGTGGTGGTTATAACCCTCTGGAAATTGACCAGGTATCGGGGACCAAAACACAGTCATCGTCATTACCTTTGGCTATCACTTCAGACTCTTCCCCACTGATATTTTTATTTGCAGGACTATCAACATCCGAAAGGCAATTAAACGACTGCTTCTAAGAAGCCCAGCCACTAAAGTGATCATTAAGACAGAAAATATCAGGGAAATGCCCATAGAAAAAGAGTGGTTTGATGACTTCCATGGGTGCATTCAATATCTTATCATAAAGGACATTTTCGAAGATCTCAATGTGGGTGTCATTGATGCCTGGGACATGACCATTGCATACAATGCCAATTTTCTCCACCCACCTGATATCGCGATTAGAAATCAGATTCACATGTTTCTAAGCTACATTTGCTGAAGCATAAGTATACAAAATTACTATCAACAATCTCCACAAACCATCCTCTGCATCCTTAGTTTTTCTTTTTCATTTAGGAGACTCAAAATATAAAATTTAAAGAATCTTTCTTGGCAGCAAGGATATTTGAACACAATGATGTATCCCTTGGGTTTCACTTGAGGACAATAATTGGAACCTAACTAAGACAGGATTCAATGCCAACATTATCAAATGTGAAGAATGATGGTATCATGCCTGGAGCTTGTCAGAATGGAATTAGAAATGTTTTATTCTTTAAGCAAGTCTGGGTCATGGTTATGATTTCTATAACTTGTGGTTGAAGTTAACAGAAAGATTAAAAGGGAGTATGTGATTTTTGTGGTGCTTTAATATAGAAGTCACCCGATTTTTTCTGTAAAAGTAAAAACAATTATGTAGTCTTATGGTGAGGTGAGCCAGGTTATCATGGGAAAGCACTTTGCAGCAAGAGTCAGGGGCCAGAAAAAAATTCAGAAACACTAAGTTTTAAACTGTAACAGAACAGAGAGCCATGACACTTAGCTTATGGCAACACAGTATGGGAAAAGAAAGCCCTCTAGCTCCCAGCAAGTGGAAAGAGAAAAAGTCATGAAGATCTCCAGAAGCACAGAACCTGGCACCGTACTAACATATAGGATGAGCATTTAGGAGGCCTAAGGTCTACACAGCTAGAAAGCACAGAAGAATTTCCCAGTATTTCCTGGCATATTTCTACGGTGCCATAACAGGGAATTATCTTATGAAGTGTCCTGTTGGCTGAACATAATGCTCAGAGAATCAGAAACCCTGCATTTTTATGTCTTCAAGACTCAACAGCATCTTCTGCTCACTGATGCATCAAGCAGATATCCTGAAATAGAGTGTAGGCCCAAGGAAATGACTTTGATACGGGTCTGTGGAGAAATCTATGTAGTGGGAAGCACAGGCTGTGACGTGGAGAGGAGAAGGTGCTTCCAATTAAATCTAGAAGATAGGCCTGTGTGAAAAGGAGCAAGATCAGCTGTGTGTGGATCCACACAGGGGCTATCCAACAACTATTCCTACCACAGCACACTCCCCCTCAGGGCAAATTGTGATTTAGTTACCTCCTCCACATGCAGGCATACAAGGGATATGCCACCACATCTGGAACATTAGCTGCTCCTACAGGTGGACAGATAGAGGGTTTTGGGTGTGTGGGGGAATTACCAGATGGGTCCACAGGCTTGGCCGGTGAAGTGGGCTTGCAAGTGGCTCCAGTTACTTCCATATTACTGATGAGCACAAAAAGCCCACTAACATGAGTATAGTCATGCAGAAGACATTGTCTGAGTCACAGTGGTAGGCAAGGTAGGACAGGCCTCACTCTCTATATGGGCCTACCTGGTTTGGACTATTTGGCACTGAGAACCACACCTGCCCCCTCATTCCTGGCAGTCTCCAAAACTACAACTCACAGAGAGAACCATCTCCATTTCCATATTAAACATTTCAGCAAGAAGGGATTTTTGACTTTTCATTATTGCCTCTTTCATTTGT
>RJWT010055329.1:0-10188 GCA_004365215.1 Cuniculus paca
GAAATCCCAGCCTTTTACTGTCCGGACAAAAACAAGGTGAATTTCATCCCCAAGAGTGGCTCCGCCTTCTGCCTCGTCAGCATCCTCAAGCCCCTGCTCCCCACAGCGGATCTCACCCTCAAGGGCTCCAGCCACAGCCTGACGGTCACCACCGGGATGACGACCACCCTCATCCAGCCCATTGCAGTGGCCTCGCTGTCCGCGAGCACGGAGCAGGACCGGGTCTCCCGGGGAACCAGCACGGCCCTGCCCTCGGCCTCCCTGCTGCCGCCGCCAGAGCCCATCGAGGAGGCTGAAGGGTAGGCTGGCGCCGCGGTTCTGGGACACCCCAGGACTCCCCGGGGCTCGACTGTGACAGCCCTGCACCCGCTGCCGGGCACCGGCCCTCAGTGGCGCGTGTTGGAGGGGCTTGGGAGGCGGCAGGCCGCGTGCCCGAAGGTGGCCATCTCTCAGCCCGCTTTTCCGCGGCACGGAGTGGCTTGTCCTTCGCGTCCTGAAGGACAGCGGCTCACTGTTGTCTCCAAATCAGACTTGGACGAAACTCAGTTCCCAAGGGAGGTGCGACTGGTGCTGCAAGAACCATCTTTTGTATGAAAAGGACTATTTTATGATACCAGTGTCACACTTTCTGAAACGCAGCAAACAGGATGTTCAGAGACGCCTTGGCGGCCTCCTGTTTCTGCTTCCCCTCCTCGATGTGTGCTTTTCTCAGCCGCTTCCAGCTTTGGGACCAAAGGGGTTGCTGACGGTTTCCGAGCGACGTCATCTCATGACTGTGATACATAAAAGAGAGGAGAAGCAATATTGGTGCATTATGTGACTTACATTCTTTGATGTCAAAAGTTTGTGCTTTGGGTGAAGCATTTGTAAAAAACTGCTGTTGCCTTCACTTCTGTAGGCATCACCGTCCGGTCAGAAGCGTAGTCTGAAGACGCTGCTTTAACGTTCCCGCCCGTCTTGAGACTTGACTTCAAGTCAGTGAGCCCAAAGGAAACGATGCAGGGTTGATTGCTAGCTAGGAAAATGAGGAGCCCTTGGGCTCTCGGTGAAGTGTGCATCACGGGGGTCACCCTCCTCTGCCACAGGTGTCAGCTGCCTGCGGTCACTGTATCATAGCCCCAGGCGACCTCAGCGGCTCTGCATGGGTTTCCTCCTCTGCTTTGTGACGTTTCCTGTCTTGTGGATTTGGTCTGGGTCAGTCGTTTGCCAGGAGTGTAATCCATTGAGTAGCGATCCGTAGCCACAGTCTTGAGACTTTTTCTTTATGGTGATTGGCACTGAGATTGTTATCTACAGGTTTTGCTAGTTTCCTCTTCAACATTTACACACAGTGGGGAAAACAGACAAGAACAACTTTGGAGCATAAACAATAGGCACCTTTGAAAAATCCACACAAGTTTGGATTCCAGCTCATCCTAAGACAAACTACTACCACTAATGTCAAATGGTAACAGTGTTTTCTGGGTATCCGGTAGTAAAATTAAGGAGTTGCTCTTCCTAGAAATGAATTGCAGCAAGCAGTATTGATATTTAAAAAGCACCCTTTAAATATCTTTGTATACTACCTTACGATGCAGTAATATGCTATTCCTATATATTCCGTAAGCAGAAAAGTTTCATGCCCTTAGGAAAGAGCATTAGAAGGTCAACAAGTCGGCTTGTCCGGAAGTGTTCCACCAGGCACCATCTAGCGCAGTGGTGGCAAACTGCAGCGTGCACGTGTACCGAGAAATCTTCAAGGACTCACGTTCATGCAACCTTTAAAACATCTAAGCAACTTAAATAGACATTAAAATGGAGGTGTATTTAGGTAAAGCAGGTAAATTCAAACACATGAATCTGTCAGGTTTTAGTTGGTAGGACCGGTGAATTCTGTTACGTTTTCCATCCAGAGCTTACGTTAGACCTCTTGAGCAGTGAACAGCTTATCTGGGGTCTGAGTGTTCCAATGGGTTGGCTTTTGAGTCTGCTTTGTTACGCATCTTAACTTTACTGTAATTTCACTAGTAAGAAGCCTCACTGTAAGAAGTACAAAAGAAAATTAAAGTTGAAGGCAGGCAAGTTGGTTCGGATGGATCAGGAGGTAGTTAAAAATCAAGGCTTTGCTGCTTTTTTTCTCTTTGAATTCCCAGGTTTTTGGGATCTTCTACTTCAAATCTTTCCTTTGCCTTATTGTTCCTTTTCTGTCTCCATTCCCACTAGTCACAGGGTGTTGTACAACTAGAATGTCACTTTGTGACAGTTTTTCTTTTATTGTATTCGTTTGCGAATTCATGCCTTTCTGTCTTTTTATATGTCCTTAAAGTAATGTAAAATCAGAATGGGAGAACAAGTTTTAGGTCTGTTATTTGAAGTCTATTTTAAATAGAACTTCTAATTTGATGATAAGCAGAATGTGAATTTGCAGGTAAACGAGTTGTGTGGCAGCCAGTCAGATCCCTTCTGTTGGGAGAAGAGAGCCTGAGGTCTGCGGGAGCCGCAGAACAGCTTGAACTGCCAGGGCCAGAGGGCTAATAAAAGTGTATGAGTTCCAGCAGTCTTGACCTTAGGTTCATCCAGCTTGTTTTTTTTAATGAGGTTTACTCTCAGAATGCATAATATATCCTAATTACACTCCAGAATGGCCATGTTTTTCTGTAGAGAACTGTACAGAAAACAGAATAGCTTCAGTGAGATAATTTGAATTTTTTCAAATGAAAAATACTTCCATTGCAAAAAAGAAAAATGGGTGGCATGTATCTTTCAACATAGTTATTTGGTGTTTTCTCAGTCTTATTTTTTACCCTCAAAATAATTTCTTGTGATAAAACTTAACAAATGTCCTGTTTCTGATTATGACTGAGTCTATTATTTATGTGGTTTATGAGAGCAGTTATGTTTTTTAAATTCTGGTTTTGCCTCTTTGGTTAAACATGGTGAGAATGGATGCCAGAAGTTTTTTTAGACTGGATTGTTCGTTTTGTTTAAAATGCCTCTTGTACTTGCAGCCACAGAGCAAATCAGTCTTTTAAAGGTGCTGCTGCGAACTGTGTAAGGCCTGGATCGAGAAAGGCCCGTTTCCCTTCTCCTGGTTAAAAAGCATTGGCTTTCACGGGAAGATGTTACCGAGCGGTAGCGTTCACAGCTGTGTCTGTACCCAGAATCAGCACTAGGTTGTGAGGATTTTAAGGAAAATAAGCATTGTTGATACTAAATTGACTTTTTACTTCTAGGAGCCCATGTTCGCAGTGCAGAACGACACATCAGGGCTTTTCACTTCCCCTTCCTCTCCTCTGCCCCCTTCGTAAATTCACTATTCTAAACTTCACGTTCATTCCTTAACGCTTGGGTTTTTGGTGTCAGAACTGGACCACAGGAAGCGCTGAGTCTGCCAAATTAAGCTACAAATATGTAACTCTGCACTTTAAGGTTTACGTTTCATTCTGCTTAAATTAGCGATAAGCAGAGCAGTCCTGAACAATATTTTGTTTATACAGTCCTGTTGAATATAATTTGTTTTTTAAATGCTGCATTTTTCATCTCTGTTGAAGCTGTATAAATCTTTTTAAAATGCAATTTAAAATTTGTTTTCTAACGAGGTTCTTCAAAAAACAGCATTTCCAATGGTAATAGGCATTGTTACTATGTACTTACATATTCCTTGTACCTGAACACTTGTTGCTGCCTCATAAGAAAATAGAACTTTTATGTTAAAAATAAAGTCTGTTGTTCTTGAAGGATTTTTCTGTGTATTTTTTGAGTAGTCTCGAATTCAGAGTACATTTCTAGCCTGATAGAATTTAGTGTGATGGTTTTCATGAGTTGCTGGAGAGCTGTGTTGTGTTGTAAGCAGCAGGTCCCCTGTTCCTGTCCTCGTGATGACGGCTCTGACCATACCAGTGCGGCTGTTACAAGAGGTGAGTGCTTCCGAGTCGGGATTCTGCCTGTGCTGTCAGCCCCCGAAAAGGGCGTTTTCTCTCCTTTAGATTCGCACATGACCCTCCGTACCCTTCCTGCGAGGCGGTGCTTGGAGTCGTGGTTTGGGGCGCAGGTGGCATCAGCACCTGTCACAGGGCTGAGCTCCAGTGTTCCCGGAAAAGCTGACACAGCCACCTGCTCCTCTCACGGGGGTTTTCAGAGAGGAGGGACCGTTTACACTTTCCCTGAGGGACGAAAGTGCTCCCCACCCCGCCTCAGAAGGGGACCAGCCTAGTCCACTGGTAGCTTTTATTTTGGGTTTGTTTTTGAAAGGTGAATTAACATTCTCTGGATTCGCTCAGCCTGTTTACTTTGCTGTTTTTGTGTTTTTTAGAAGGGTCTCATTATGTAGTTCAGCTTTGAATTCACTGTGTCGCCCCAGCTGGTCTCAAACTCACGGCAGTGCTCCTGCCTCAGCCTCCTAAGTGCTGGAATTAACAGGCCTGTGCCACCACCCCTGGCCACTATTTACTTCCTTACCTGGGCCAATTTCTGGCCTTCTAGTGATGGGTCTGGTAGAGGAGCAGCAGTGATCCAGCCAAGGACTGCTGGTGGGGGGCAGTGTTGGGTGACTGACCAAGTCCTGGGAGTTGCAGTCTTAAAAGCATGGTCTTCATGGGGTTTCTGGGAAGATGGCAGAACAGTAAGCAGTAACAAATCTGCCTCTGGGATAGAGCACCTAGACGGGACGCTAACCCGGGGAAGGAAAGAAGGGAGGAGGGTGGATCTGTGCGTACTGCAGAAACGGGAACAGTGCAGAATACACAGGTGCTCAAGAATTTACGAGACTGGCTTGCAGCGGCCGCGACTCAGGTGTGGGAGAGGCAGCAGGCCGCAGGGTCCGTGGGAGGCCTGGAGCTCCACCAGGAGGCTGGAGCGTCGGCGATAGGCGGCGATGGTCGTCCGTGGGGAGGGCAGAGACGAGGAGACGGCCGGGGGGCCCAGCCTGCCCTCGTGTCCCTCGGACGCCCTCGTGGCGCGGCCTCCACCCCGGAACTGCAGAGCTTGGGTAGCTGGGCGTTACCTTTGCAGGCCGAGCAGCCTGTGCACTGTCTGAGGTGGGTCCTGGGCCTTGGGAAGGATGTGATGGGAGCGTCACGGCCCGCAGACAGCCCGAGGAGGCAGCCCGTGTCGCCGAAGGTGGACTCCGCACGCTGGCCCTGGCTCCTGCTGCGTAGCTGGCGGGGAAGCAGCAGCACAAGGGGCTCCAGGAGGCTCGGCTGGAAGCGCCTGGCAGGGACCGGCGGTCTCGGTTGCTTCGTGCCCCACGGTGCTCAGCCCTGCGGCCAGGCCAGCAAGAGCCGTGCAACTCTTCAGCTGAACCCAGGCCCCGTGCCGCGGCCAGGGCCGGGCAGCATGCTCTGTGCCAGTTGCGTTCTGGTGTGTGACGGGAAGGAATCGGAGAAGGGCAGAGGCGGCTGGAGGCTGGGGAGTGGCTCACAGGGCCACCCCAGCTGCGCTGGCTCCCTGCCTGGGGGCTGGTGGCCGGGTCCGGCGCACACTGGGCTTTGCCTGCTTCTCTGTCCGCCGGCCACAGCAGGGACACCTCCTGAATTGGACGCTGCCCCAAAACTGCCCCTGAAGATAACCACACATTTGAAGTCAGAAATGCGTTTTTCTTCTTTCTTCACTCAGTTGGGCTTTTTCTTTTTCTTCTTGTTTTTCTGGGTCTTTTGTTTGTTCCTCTTTTTTTCCATGTCTTCTTTCCTACCTTCCCTTATTATGAGTTTCCTAGGGGTTGGGTATCCTTCCTTTGATCCATGCCTTGTGTGTAATCTTTTTCTGCTTCTCCTCTCCACCCTCTGCTTCTGGTTAATTTTTCTCCAAAATATTCTCTTATTTTCACTCTCTGAAATTTTTTTTGATCCCTTTTTATCTGTTTTCTCTCGCGAGGTTTTTGGTCTTATCCTTATTTAATTCCATAGAGACCCTTCTACTTCCCAGTAAGATCACTTTTGTCTCCTTTTTATATCACAGAGCTAAAAATTTTAAAGTTTCTCTTGCATTCCCCCACCCCCAAACCCTGTATCTTTAATAGTATAACTATAAAGCTTTGTCAATTTTTTGATACTTAAGTCTGTAAAATTACTGTTCAATTGTAGCAACAGCTGTCACATTTATTTAGTACACGTAAGCTGTACGTCACTGCCTGGCTTACCTTAATGTTTACCATAATTGTTGGCTTTTTCTCTAGGGTTAAGGGGGGAACCTAATGGGTTGTTGTGGTATGTTAGTGTCTGTTCTGTCTTGGGCCATGTTACTCTGAGCGACTTCTTGATATTAACAGGTCACATACTTGTTGCTACTTCTCTGTAAGCCAGCACTCAGGTTTCCTTTGTGACATTAACAGTACCACGTTCCCAGACAGCTTGGGTGCTGGGCTAACTACACTGCATCCTCGCCTCAAACAGACCAAGTTGCTAGGATCCTGGGGCTGTAACAAAGTTACAGTTACAGTTAACCCTGCCCAAGGTCCATCACTGAAAAGCCACCAAAGAGATCTCCATACTGGTAACAAAGTCTTTAGACTACAAGTACCCACAAACCTCAGCACAAAACAAAAATACACACAAAAATAATGATACCTGAGAAAAAGCAACAAAATAACTCCCAAAACTACCAACCCTCCCAAAGCTAGTCCAGGGGTAGCAAAGGGCAGACCACATAAACTGTACACCCAAATTAATTGAAAGGATAGCAGAAGAGGTTAGGAAATAGCTCAAGTACTCAGTGGGATTAGATACAGTATAACAAAACATAATGGAAGTAATAACAAAAGAGATGCAAGAGCTTTCAGAAGAAACTAATAAAAAGCTAGATGAGCTGAAGGAAACAATATAAAACGTGAATGATCAGTTTATGAAATAGTCTATGAAAAGATTTCAGTCAGAAATCCAAGAGATTAAAAATCATACTGAAGGTATGGGCAGTAGAACAAAGCAGGTGAGGACAAAATCTCAGACCTAGAAGCCACTGATGCTTGCAAAGATGCCTTAAAAACAGTAAGCATGAAAAATCAGACTCAAAAACTACTAGATGGTGCAAAGACGACTAACAGTAATTGGAGTAAGTGAAAAATCAAAATCTCCACGGGCTGGAGATACCGCTCCGTGGCACAGCGCCTGCCTGGCAAGTGCGAGGTCCTGAGTTTGATTCCTGGTACCGAAAAACCAAACCAAACCAGATAAATGGGATTTATACCCATCACCAAAAGAGAATCTTCCCACACCACATGCATACTTAAAATTCCGTATGTCTGTCATGGGTACAAGAGTTTAAAAACTGTTAGAGGGAACAAGTCAAATACAGAGGTAAACCAACAAGGATCATGGTGGATTCCTTCACACAAATGTTGAAGGAGTGAAGTGTTCCAAGCCCTAAAAGAACGAACTTTAACCCCAGCTTATATATCTGGCAAAACTTTTCTTTAAAGTTGATGGATAAATAAGACCTTTCCATGACAAAGGAACACCTCAAGAAATTCGTAACCACTAAGCCGGCATTAACAAAACAAAGCAGTTTTAAGGATATCCTAGAAAGAGACAAGCCAGCAATGCCGGTATGTCAGAAAGAGTGAATGCACCCTGTGGGATGATCAGCTAAGCAAAATGGAGGAAAAATGAGGAAAGCAGCAGCAAAATAAAGCAGCGCCCGGAGTAAGTCGGCACTTCTCATTGATAACTCTCATTGTGACTAGTCTTAATTCCCAAATCAGAAGACACAGGCTGAGATTATGGATCAAAAAACGAAACCTAACAATATGCAGTGTATAAGAAACACTGATAACTTTAAAAGATACAAATTTTGAAAGTCAAAGAATAGAAAACCGTATTTCATGCAGTCCACACCCAGAAAAGAAGCAAGAGTTGCTATCCTAATTTCAGTCAAAGTGACTTAAAGCCACAACTGATCAGTGGAGAAAGACAGTCACCACTTACTGGTTAACAGGAAGGCTAACAGGTACAAATATTTATGCACCAAATACTGGCACACTCAGCTTCATAAAACAAACACAGACATGAAAAGTCAGGTGAACACCAAATACAGTTCTAATGGAGGATCTCAGTACCCCACTGTCAAAAAGGGACAGATCAACTAGCCAAAAAAAAAAAAAAAAACAAAGAAATACCAGAACTGAGCCATACCTACAAACAAGTGAACTTAATAGGTGTTTACAGCGTTCTACTCAACAGAGTATGTGTTCTTGTCAGCTCACAGGAGTTTCTCCAAAACAGACCACATACTAGCTCATAAGGCATGCTTAAGTAAATGCAAAAAAGTCTGAAGTTACCACATGAATTTTATTCAGACCATAATGCAGCGAGACTGAAAATTAATGGCAAAAGACAAACTATACAAACACGTGGAAATTAAATACCCTCTTGAATTACTAAGTTTTTGTTTTGTTTTTTGGTTTTGGTCTTTTTGAGACAGGGTCTCACCATGCAGTCCAGGCTGGCCTCAAGCTTACTTTCTGGCCCAGGCTGGCCTCAAACTCACAGCAATCCCCCTGCCTCAGCCTCCCAAGTGCTGGGATTACAGGCATGAGCCACCCGGCCCAGCTAATTAGACAATTCTTACAATCAAATAATGTGAGTAGGACATACCAGAACCTATGGGATGCAAAGCAGTCCTAAGAGGGAAGTGTATGGCAGGAGATGTACACTTTAGATAAAAAGAATGTGCTCAAATAAATGTTATAATCCTACACCTTAACATCTGAGAAAAACAAACAATTCAGGGCCAAAACTAGTATGGGGAAGGAAATTAATAAAGATCAGGGGTAAAATGGAGACTAAAATAAGACAATAAGTTGAAGGGCTGGTTCTTTGAAGACTGAACAAAATAAGACAAACCCCTAGCCAGTGTTATTTTAAAAAGGAAAAAATACCTAATCCATACAATTAGAAATGAAAAAGATGAAATCAACAGATCCTGCTGAAATCCAGAAGGTTATTGGTAACTAACTTTGAGAATTTTCACTCTAATAAACTGAAAAACTTAAATAGGTAAGTTCCTAGGTATATATGAACTATCAAAGCTGAATTAAGATACGAAAAATTTTAAATAAGCCACGTCAGTGAGGTTGAATAAGTAATGAAAAAAAATTACCAATTAAGAAAAGCCCAGGTCCTGATGGATTTACCACTGAATTCTGTAAGAACTTTAAAGATCCAGTGCCAGTAGTCCTCAAACTTTTTAACGAAATTGAAAGGGAAGCAGTGCTCCCAAAATCATTTCTGGAAGCCAGCATTACTGTGATTCCAAAAGGACCCAGCCAAAAAAGAAAGAGAACTACTGAGCAGTGTCCTTAATGAACACAGAGGCGAAAGTCCTCAGTAAGATACTGGCAAACTGCAGCAAATCATGAAAAACACAATTCCCAGTAGGATTCATCCCAGTGATGCTTTAACATACGCAAATCAAAAAATGTAATTTGCCACATAAATAGAGGGATAAAAACCCTCAAGAAAGGCCTGCCTGCGCTCCGCCCATTCACCGGGAGCAGCGTGGCAGCAGCTGCTCCGGACCGGCTTGGGTCTGGGGCGAGCACAGCGAACTCCACCTAGCTGTGCACCTTGGGATCCGGCGACCAGACCCAGAGAAATCTGTGCCCAGCCCCCATCAGCCACGGACGTTCAGGGTGTCCCTGGGGTCCTCCCTGCATCCCGCCCGCTCGCCTGGGGCGGCCCAGTGGCGGCTGCTCTGAGCCCGGCTTGAGTTGAGTATGCGACCAGCGAGTTCTGCCTGGCCGTGCGGCTTGGGACTTTGCCAAGAGACCAGTAGGAGTTTGTGTCCAGCCCCCATCGGCCACAGACGTTCAGGGCGTCCCTGGAGTCCAGCCTGCCTGTGCCCCACCCGTTCACCGGGAGCAGCATGGCAGCGGCTGCTCCTGACCCGGTTTGGGTCCAGGGCGAGCTCAGTGATCTCTACATAGCTGTGCACCTTGGGAACGGCTGACCAGACCCATAGAAATCTGTGCCCAGTCCCCGTCTGCCACAGACGTTCGGGGTGTCTCTGGGGACCTGCCTGCCTGTGCCCCACCCATTCACCTGTAGTGGCCTGGCAGCTGCTTCTCTGGGCCTTGCTTGTGTTGGGGGTATGCACAGTGAATTCCACCTGGCTATGAGGCTTGGGACCTTGCCAACAGACAGGTAGGAGTCTGCACCCCTTCACCATTGGCCCGGGAAGTTCAGAGCTTCCCTGGCATCCTGCCTGGGCTCCACCCAG
>RJWT010055330.1:0-10162 GCA_004365215.1 Cuniculus paca
AATTCTGGAACTAGCCAGTGACTTGCTTCTGAATTCTTCCTGGGTCTCTGTCAGGAGTCCTGGTGGCTAACTTGACATCACGAGATCTTTCAATGCAAATTTACCAGGCGGGAGCACTTCACACACAAAAATTAGAGTGAAGAAATGGGGTTTGAAATTCCAGGAAGTTTTATTATTCCTCAAAGTAAGTGAAGTAACATTTTCATTGCCTTTTTACATGGCCTCTAAATCTGCCAGACTAAAAACTTAAAGAATATAAATAGATAGTAAATTGTTGCTAAATTGCCCAGACTGGGCTCAAACTTACAATCCTCCTCCTCCACACTTCCAGGGAGCTGATAATTACAGGCATGTGCCACCACAGCCAGCTGACAGTGAACATTTGACTTTGTCAGGACAATTCTAATTTAGAGCCACTGCTGTCGAACAAAACTATTTATACCATGTATTATATATATGATTAATTTTATACCATATGTTGTATATATATTTAAAATAATGATGGAAACAGTATACCATATATTCGTACAGATATAGATATACATGTACATGTGCCTTGTGTAGTACATAGCTACTCATTAAACTAGACTTTCTTTGTTTTGTTTTTATGCAAGAGGAGAACCAAACCTTTTTCTCCCAGGTTTCAAAGTGAATTTTTCCGTGCTCTGTAAATTACCCTTTTTCTCAAGTTCAGTGCGCGGGCTGAATGTGAATCCGGGAATGGGAAGAGGGCGGCGCTGTTAGGCTGGAAGGCTGAGGGAAGATTTGAAAGTGCTGTGGATCTGACTTCTTTCATAGCCTAAAGTGCTCGAAGGAGCAAACCTGAGCCCACCTCTGGGTGATAGTGACCTGTTTTTATGCACATTCTTTTTTTTAAATTATTATTCTTATTTAATTGAGCGGTTGAGTTGAGTAATTCATTGTCATTTCTTTTCGAAATTAGTTTTTTTTTTTTAAACCTAAGGCAGAAGCTTTTCTCCTTCCAATACAAATTTTTTTTTTTTTCCGGCACCAGGGATTGAACTCATGACCTTGCGCTTGCCAGGCAGGCGCTTAGGCCACTGAGCTAGATCCCCGGCCCTTCCAATACAAATTTAAAAGGCTTTAGCTGTTTTTAATTTGAAATCGAAAGACAAGAACTGGAGTTCCTGGAACAAGTCGAAAAATAAGAAAGAATTTGAAAGTCTACAGATATGAGTATGTTTATTTTATATTTTAAATGTAATGTTTTATTAGAATATTTTATTAGGATATTTTATAAATACAAAGAAGAAAGCAAAAAGGTCCATTATCTCTCTGCCTAGATATTAAAAAGAATAAATAAATAAAATTTATAAATTACATAAGGTTATAAAAATTGAAATTGTTCAGACACATGCCAAATTAAAAGTGAAAATCTCCAGTTATCACTTTCTAATAATTTTGTAACTTAAGCCAATTTTGTTATCACCACATGTTTCAGTACATAATGATTATATTCCTTGTGGGGAGTTGGTGCCTGTACAAAACATCTCTTAATTCTTTTTTCATCCTTCCCTTCCTCCCCCCTCTTTCCATTTCTTGATCCCCTTCCTCTCTGAGAAAGATCTTTCTCCTTACTTCCTATTGTCTATCTTTTATTTTGCTCTTTATACTTTGGGCTTCTCATATAAGAGAAGCCAGGTGATATGTAAACTTGTGTGTCTAATTTACTTCACTTAAAATTATGGTCTCAAAGTACATCCATTTTCCTACAAATGACTCAAATTTATCTTTAGGGCACAGTAGTACTCCACTGTGTGTAAATATTACATTTTCTTTATCCATTCGTCTGTTGATGGATCTGTAGGCTGCTTCCAAGATTTTGCTTTTATGAATTATGCTGCTATAAACGTGGGTGTGCAACTTTCTAATAATTCCTTGGGGACAAGGACAGAATGAAGGTTTGTATATGTACATACACATTTGCACACACAGGGAAACATATATGTATGATGTGTCTACCTGTATATGTGTTGGGTTTTAATTCACACAGATGATAATCTCATAGTCGTGGGGTTTTGCACTTAGTTTCTGTTGCTGTTGTTTTTGACTTCATGGCAAATCTTGACAGTTTTTCCATTGACCATGTATTTTTTCTTCATTCTTTTCAACGGCTTTTTAATAGCTACCTACAATCCCATTGTGTGGACTTGCCTTAAAACCAGTTCTCAATGAAGGGACACTTTGGTTATTTCCAGTTTTTAATATTTTTAAATGCTCCAGTGAACATCTCTGGATATATCTTGCTGAGCATTTGAAGACACCTCTAAAGGACACATCCTGAGCAGTAGCAATGTTGAATTAAGAGGCGTGTGCTTTTAATTTTTCAGACATTCTTCCTATCATTGTTCAGAAAATACATCCTCCCTGCAAAATGTATGAGAGCCGCTTTCTTCCTCTACACCAGTGGCAGCTCTGGGTACCATCATACGTTAAAAATGTCCACAGCAGGCTGGGGGTGTAGCTCAGTGGCAGAGCACCTGTGTTTCCAGCACTAAAAGTCCACTCTACTAAGTGGGTAGAAACCTCATTGCTTTGAACTGCATTTCTTTAATTGTGAGTTTAAATGTTTTTTCATGTATTTATTTACCATTTATACTTTTTTCTAGAAAGTGCTTCTCAATCCTTTGTCCATTCTTTCGTTAGCAACCTGATTTGAGTTCTTTGCGAAATAAGGAAACTTTCCCTGTGTTATATTTGCTGTATGTTACAACTGCCTGTCGTTGGCTTCACATTTTGTGATTTATTTTCACACAAAATTTTTTTCATTTAAGTTAATAAATGTACAATTTTTCCCTTTTTTAATTCTGAGATTTGTGTCATTACTCAGAAAAACACTATTCTAAAGGTTAAAAAAACTTAGCTGAGATTTTGCTAAGATTTTTTTTGTTTTTTACATGTAAATAGCAGACCATCAGGAATGTATTGTGGATTACGGAGATATAAATTAAGGAGATAGCCAACCCTATTTTTCCCAGGTAGCTAATGATGTGACTAGCACTTAATAAATAATCCCTTTTATTCTTACTAATTTGAAATGTTAAATTTCTCATAAACTAAGTCCTTGTATATATTTGAGTTCATTTCTGGATATTTTATTATATCTTATTAACCTATTTATTTTCCATTATTGAATGGTTTTAATTATTATATCTTCATAATCTATTTTAATAATGACTACCTTCTCTTTAATTATTTTTTCCAAAAATTTTCTAACTTTTCTGTTTATTTTCTAGGTAAATGTTAATATCATTTTAGGCTGATTTTAGTTAAGTCAATACATGCAAGAGAAGAGTATTCTTTTCTTTCTTAGTGTCCCAAGAAATAAATACTGTATATCTTAGGAATGACTAGGTGGAGGGTTTAATAATTTCACTAAGGAATTATAATTATACTTGAATTGTTTGAATATATCCCAGATGCAATAAAAGAGTCAGAATGAGAAGAAATGACTAAAAAGTCATTTTTGTTTCTTTTTTTTTCTTTAATTTTACTTTGATCTGAGTTGAGAAGAGGTTAGATGGATAGACGTAAAAGTAGTTTACATCATAGACATTCTAAGTGAAACAAAATAATTTCATTTTGTGGAATAATAAAACTTGAATATATAATCCTGTTTCCTTCAAGTAACTAGTCACACTTAAATGAAATTTTTCTGTTGGAGGGAAAAATAGCATAACAGCATATTAAAATGCAATTCCTAAAAGCAGTGTAAACAGTTTTTAAGTTCATATGGAAATGGGAATGGAAGTGCAAAACAAATTACCTGTCACGATTCAGCTGTCACATGTGTAGCTTGTGCCATTTGTGTTTGGGTGTTGGGTGGCTGTGCCTTTGTACATGGTTTTCCCTTCCATCATTCACTCTCGTGAAATGCATTTAACACGAACTCCCCAGGGTGTTTTTGAATATTGTGATTGCCTCATCACAACTCTAGTGCCTAAAATGAAGGAGGAAACTTGTGAAGGTTTCAGCAGGAAATATGGAACTTAATCCTTTCTAAATAAGCTTGCCAGATAAAATGCAAGATGCCCAATTAACTTTTTTATTTGACTATCAGGTAAACAATGAGTTTAACTCGAATTTCAGATAATCCATGTGCTTGTCCTAAACATTGCATGCTGTTGATTTAGCACGACTATGTCGTAGGTACCATGTGGCCTTAGGCTTGAAAAGTATGTTTATCTGAAATTCAAAGTTCACTGGGTGTTCTGTAGTTTTACTCATTAATATAGCAATTCTATTTCTAGATTGTATGTCAAGTTCCTCTGGTTTCAATGAATTTATTTGTTTATTTATTTATTATTTATTTTTGCGGCACCGGGGATTGAACTCAAGACCTCACGAGTTGCCAGGCAGGCACTTAGGCCACTAAGCTAGATCCCCAGCCCAATGAATTTATTCTTATAGAAATCAAAACCTAAAGTACCTATGAGAGAAAAAAATTGGGTTTTTGCTTATCTGCCCCAGAGAATAAAGTAGAAAGCATGTTGGGGAAATTATTTGGTTCACAGGAAATCCAGAGTTCTTGAATCAAACTTTAGAGCTTATGGACACCAGGGCACATTGCTGGGTGGGGTCTGAGATGGGGCTCAGTGGTCTGCATTGCTAACAAAGATGACATCAGTACTGCGTGTCCTGACACCGCTCTTTAAGGAACAGAGTGGGACAAGTTTTCCCTTTTCTGGGGAAAAGAATTTGGCAAAGGTAATTACTTATTTGGGAAGTTTTAAAGCATCTGAAGCAAAAAATACACACAAACCAAAGTTATTGTTCCTCTCTTACAGGTGCTGGCCAACCTACAACATTGTGATGTGGTTTTCAAGCTTTCAGATCATTGACCATTTCTTTATTGAGAGTGTCCCCTGGCAACTGCTTAACAAAATCCCAAGTTCAGGGGCTACTCAGCATTCATCTAATTTCTGAAAGGCTCTTCTGAAAGGTGGTGTCTGTTCTTTTGTAGCAGTGTTTGTGTTTTCCTGGGGGGGGTTGTGGGTTGTTTTGTTTTTTTTTTTTTTGGTTTTTTGTTTTGTTTTGTTTTGATTTTTGCATTTGCACAGTATATACAAAAGAATATTGAATTGTAATGATCCTGAATGGTTCGAAAAGAGATTTTTAATGTGGTCAAACAAGCTTACAGTTTAAAATGTGTTTTTCTCTTCTTTGGGAAGTAGCTAAAGGATGCAATAAACCTGTTGTGTTTTAGTATTTGTAGAAATTAAACACTTTATGTTTACAGAATTGAGCTGAAGAAAGTGCAAGACATGCCAGTTTTAGTGATCTTCTGAGACAGGAGTGTAAATGTAATGCATTTCAGAAAAACTAAACATCACAGTGAGTTCTATCTCTGAGCTATAACTTGTTCTTAATGCAGAGACACTAGTCTGCTAATATATACTGTAATCCTGAAAACATTTGTGTTACTTACCTTTTGAGGTAGAAGTTATACCAATAAATTATTGCACTGTTAGTATTAGATTTTGTGTACCTTGGAAGTTATGTCATTAACATAGGCTGGCTCATCAAACACAGAGAACCCTTGAAATACCAGCTAGACTTACACTTGGAGACATTGCCCAAGGGTAGGAAGAAACTAGAGGGAAATATTTCAGTGATCAAACTTATTTACCAAAATCTGCGATGAAGTTTCATCTTCAGAAGGGTGGCAGGTTAATGGTAGCCATGAAGCCCAGGTGGCTTACTTCTCTCCAAAAAGCACTAGATTAGGAGTCTTCAATAAGGAGCTCATACAAGGTGTGTGGAATGGGAGGCATCGAGATAAATCTTTCATTAGATGTGACCACTGCTTACCTTTGGGGACCATATGCATGGGTATCCAAAGAGAATCATTAAGTCCATCCTGAAAGAATCCAGATGACACGATGTCATCTGGTCACTGGTATGTGACCAGCAAGAAGCTGCAGCTCAGATGGTGCCCTGCCTACTCTAATGGATGCATACGCACCTTCATTTTTCTACATCACCTTCTCTGTCAGAAATTCTGGATTTTGCTCGTGGAATTTAGAAAGGAACTTTGGTGGAGACTTGGCTTATTTTCTGCCCGGTGTGATAAGTTTCAGCTGGACAAGAAAGAAATCAAGTGACTAAAACCCATCACAATTTGCATCTCCAGGCTGTTTTCTTCAAGACTGGGGAAAGGGGGACTATTTATTCTGCCTTAAAATGATGGCAAATAAGTGAAGATGACATTTTGTGAATGTAGACTATGGATACACTCCTAGTAGGTTAATGTAGTCATAAGAAGAGATCAAGTAGATGTGTTTCTTTATGTCAGCAATATTTTTTCTGTCTTATCGAGTATGGCTAGCAATTATTTATTTCCATGCTAGATGGTCCTTTGCATGTGGGTTCATGTAGGTGCAGAAATTTCCTCAGCACTGGAGGTATTTTGGCCACTTCGTTATTTGGACGAGCTGTTATTGGATTGAAATTTACACATAATTTCATTAAAAATTGTGCCTTAGAAAAATGCAAAGCTGTTGCACATAGTCAGCGATGAATTATGGATGCAGTACATTGAAGAGATGAAATCACTTCCAAATTCCCACTTCTCGTGGAAGTGTTTTCTGTTTTACAGGAAAAAAAAAATGAAAAAGAAAACATTAAAACAATTTTTAAAATGTACAGATTAAGTCCAATATTTTGATTAACCACCTGCATGTTTTATTAAATATTTTGATTATGTGGATGTTTACACTTTGCATGATATTAGCAAAGTACTTTACCACAAATGATGCACAAAACATGTACAATATGGTCATTCATAACCAATTTTTATAGAGTACTTTTTACATGTGGAATTCCATCCATTATGTAAGGATTATATGAATATTGCACATTCTCTTCTGGTTTCACACACTCATTTATACATATTTCTTAGACTCATTGTACAAGTCAAGAAAAATGAAGCTGCATTCTCCAACTGCAAAACATGCTTTCCCATAATGAACACTAGTCACCAGCACAGAATAATCTCCAACATTTTCTAAATTCTAATTGCCAACCGTTTCTATTTCTATTTGATTTATATTTCATTTAGAGTCGGTTACATGGCAGCTTAGGCAGACTAGATCTTGTTTTTTCCAGTGCAGCATAATGAGTATGATCTATTTCCTTTCAAATAATCTTTGAGATCCCAGGAAAATGAAATGCTGTGCTCTGTGGAGCTATAATGCAAATGTGTTTGTTTAAAAAACAGATGAGGCAAGTGAGTGATTTATTGTTCCTGAGGAAGTATATCTGATTTTTTCCCTCATACTCCAAAAGCTAGTCTCTTCTCTTTCCTAGGAAAAAAATGGGTAACTTTGTTTTTCACTAGCAAACTTTCTTGATGTTTCTTCATTCTTTCTATGTAGTGTTATTAATGCAATACATATTCTAGTTATCTATACACAGTGTAAGATTTAACAAACTGAAATGATCCACCTCATATGTGAGTCCGTCCAAAAGATGTTACTGTCCTGGGTGGGCCGATGTTCTATATCAGTTACACTAATTTTCATTTACAATATTTATTCTAAAATGCCTCTGAGAAATAGTAAAAAAAAAAGTTAAAATGCACAGCTTTTATAGCAAATGTACATTTATAAATAAAATATGCAAATCAACTTTGTGTCTCATTCTGTTTTTTGAAGAGGTGGAGATCCATTTTCTTATGTGGGAAACGGAGAAAATGAAGCCCTCTCTTAGGAATATTGGTTCAGGCTCACACGGTCCGAGGATGGTAATGATACGTATTTGAGGTCAACTGTGTAAACCAAGTCAAACTTACTGCCTGGTTGTATGGGTCACCGAGGAATCGCCTTCCAGGACAGGATTGAAACTCCTTGAGATGAGATACACAGTACCCAGAAGTGACCATGCAGATGCCAATAGAATTTGTCAGAAACAATCAGATCATGGTCAAATTTCAGCTCTGGTTGGAGGAAACCAAGGCAAGCCCTGCGTGTGTCGCTGGCCCCAACACTGTCCTGATGTTCCCTCCTCACTGCATACAGTCTGTTTCACTAAGGCTCCTTTTCTCAGGTATCCAGAGACTACGTTGTGAACCATGGCACTCTGCTGGTGCCTCTTTCTAAAGCCCAATCATCCATGCCCTGCACTCTATCCCACACAGGTAGGAAGTGGTAGGAGTGAGCAAATCCTTTGACATTTTCAGTTAACATTCACTAGTTGCATTCTGCTTCATTTTGCAAAGTTTGCTGGGCAGTTAATTATTGCTTCTGTTTCCATGGAAAAGTGAATGCTGTCCTTATAGTGAGAGTTTTAGTAGTTACTGAAGTAACGTACTTCATCCATTCTTATTTCAATGAAAGTCCATTCAAGTAGAACGCAATTCAAAATGAAGAAGATTGTTACTTAGTGAGGTCTATAAAGAATATGCTTATTAAATGAAAAAAAAATTTTGTCTCTGATGCATTGAACTAGCTTTTTTCTCCATTCACTTTCTTCAAGACCTGAAGGCTCCGTTTCAAAATCCTAATCTAGACCACATAGTCTCCCTCCTCCTTCCTTTGGTATTATGTGATACAAGGTTTACAAATTGGAATGACTAGGAAGTTTACACACTCAAATAACCACTTAGACATTGTGCTTAAAAACCAAAAGAGGACAGCAGAGAATCGTATGGACTGTGACAATCTGAAAAAAAGAACAGTTCTGTCTGAAGGAGACAGTACTTGGCCACATTCAGTTGTTTTCCTGTGAAATCTCCAGTTTATGTTGACAATTCCAAAAGTTTTCCAACACAGTCCTATCCAAAGTTGTGAAGCTCAAAAAATATATACCTATAATTCCAATTTTGTTCTCAGCCCATCAGTTTATAACCTAGAGATCAAGTCTTTGCTTGGTTTTTCTATCAATTTCTGCTACTAATTTGCTCTGCTGTGAGCCATTTCTTTTGACAAATAGATCCATTGAAGACCATGCAAAATACTTGCATTTCAATTTATTGGGTCATGCAGAGAAAGAAAGTAAGGTATTTCTATGATTCATAACACTGAGTGGCATTACTGATGTACTGTCGTCAAAGATTGCTATTTTTTTTTTTTTTGGTACCAGGGATCAAACTCACAACCTTGCACTTGCCAGGCAGGCACTTATGCCACTGAGCTAAATCCCCAGCCCAAAGTTTGCTATTTTGCAGACACTCATGTTCAGTGTTTTGCCTAACTGTGCCCCTCCCCTTAGTAGTTTTATTCTTGTTCATTAGTGACTGAAAACCACAGAAAAGACAAACTAAAAATTTCCCCAGATTTGTCTAGTATTAATTTATCATCTGTGTTTTACACACATTGTTTTATTTATAAAAATAGCATTCCTGGTATATAAAGAGGTAGAGGTATGCCTCCTTATTTCACAGGTGACAAACTGAAATGTAAGAGGGACTAACTAGGTGACGTATCTTGGATGAGTATAAAATTTTACATAGTTGTGTATTTAACCAACTGTTCCTTATCAGGGTTGGTCAGGCAATCTCCTATTCAATTATGCCTGGCTCCCATGTCTGAAACCTCACATGCAGCCAACAAGGAGGACCCCTGAGCATAGTTGGACTTTGGTAGAATCTCATCTACACTCAGACACTAGACCATACCTTCTAAATATATACTCAAACAGACTTAGGATTCCATTTTTCCATCTGAGGTTTAAGAAAACAAAGGTCTCCCTTGTTGCATGCCCTTGACCACTTTGGCATTTGCAGGGGTGGACATCAAGGGGCCTCTTTGTAACAACTGCAGCCCTGGCTATGGCCTACTGCCCACTCCAACACACATCACCTCCAAGCCTCCCCCACTGCATCTGAGTCTGGTCTCCAGAGTTGGTGAACACTAGACCCACCTGACAGATAACACACTGTCCAGCCCAATTTTTGTTTTTAAGGAGGAAAGGTTGAGGCCGGGGATATAGCTCAGCAGCAGAGCGCCTGCTGGCAAGCGTGAGGTTATGAGTTTGATTCCCCTTAGCAAATAAAATAAAATAAAATAAAATAAAATATAAAATAAAATAGGAAGTTTATTTTGGCTCACAAATGTAAAGGGTTTAGTTCATAGCTGACTCCAAGGCAGGGTAGCTCAGCAGAGGGCCATTGCAAAGCAGGCAGGAGACAGCAAGGCAACGA
>RJWT010055331.1:0-10175 GCA_004365215.1 Cuniculus paca
CAGCCTTCTGCCTTGGACTTCTCATTCCACTGCCCCCCACAACCTCCAAGCTTGCTCCTCGCCTGTAATCTGATCATCAAGCCACTCATCCAAACTCAGATCTGGGTGTTAATTCCTCCCTTTCTCCTCCCAAACGTACTCAGCAAGCCTTGCCATTAAATGTTTTTCATGTGTCTCTCTGCTTCTTTCGACTCCTATCACACCTTTCCTGCCAAAGAACCACCTCACCCTGCATCATTTCAGCCCATTCAAATCCACCCTTCATGTCATCAGGTGATCTTTCTCACATACAAATCTACTTATCACTAACCTTCCACTCAAAATCTCTTTAGTATTTGCTGATTGCCTGGAATACAAATACCAAATTCTTAGCCTGGCATAGAAGCAAGGATCTCTAGTCAGGGTACTGGGTCCCAACCCAGCCTCACTTACACTTTAGGCTAGATGTTTGCAGAAAAGGCATACATAACTCTCAGACCTTCATCACTGCACATGAGAACTTGGTTCATACTTTCTACTATTACCTGTTCACTCTAAAATGCCACCCTTTATCCAGCTAACACCTATCAGTCCTTTAGGAATTGCCTATTATCTACTCTAGGTCATATTTAACATGTGTATGGGTGCCATTCTTTAGTGTTTCAGGAATATTCTGTGCAAATATTTATCATCTCAGTTATACATTATGCTTATATATAAATAGTTTCCACTAGACTGTAAACTCTAAATATACTTTACTCATCATTTCATCTTTTATAATCAGCTTAGAGCCATAATCAATAAATGCTAGGATTATAGTTTGCTACAAAATAAAAATTCTGTTCCAAATTTTTTCCAATGTGTCACTACTCAGAAAGATACCATCATCACCTATGTGACTACAGAGTTTACTACTACTATGAATCGATTCAGGAAGTAAAACCCCACATGAATCTCAAATTATCCTATAAGTACAATTCCAAGATTTTTGCTTTTAAGTAAAATTTGACAAGGTGATTTTGTTGGGATGGTTGTCTCTCCACTTGGACAAATGTACACATATAAAATTCTAATGGTTTAATAGCTGAAAGTTTTAAAAGAATACATAAGAATACTGGAATATAGGAAATATTTTTATAACTTCTGATGAAAAAAGTTTTCCTAAGACAAAATTCTAAAACCATAAAATACTAATAGATGTGATTATAAAATATTTTCAAATTTCATACCATGAAAAAAAAACATAAATTTCAAGTTCTAAAACAGATTGCAGATATGTAAAACATTTATAGGCATAGACATACATAGAACTTTTCACACAACAGCAGCAGAATACATATTTTCAAATACACACAGAAAATTCCCCAAGACAGACCTCATGTGATGTCATAAAACAAGTCTTAACAAATTTACCGCTGAAATCATACCAAGAATCTTTTCCAACCACAATGGATTCAAACTACAATAAAAAAGAAAAACTGAGAAACTCACAAATATTAGTGGAAACTAATATTCTTCAACAACCAATGACTAAAAGAAGAAATCAGAAGGGAAACTAGAAAATGTTATGACAAATGAAAACACAACATCAAAAACTTAAGGAATGCAGCAAAAAGTAGAAAGAAGGAAATAATAAAGATTAAAGCAGAAATAAAAAACTAAAAAACCAGAAGGAAAAAACCCCACTGAAACTGATAATTAATAAGACTTTTAGCTAGATTACTAAGAGAAGATGCAAATGTAATAAGAAATTAGATAACACTGTAGAAATAAAAATGGTTTTGAGAATGTTATGAATAATTATATATCAACAAACTAGGTAACACAGGAGAAATGGATAAATTCCTAGAAACGTATAATGTACCAAGATAGAATCATCAAAAAAAATAGAAAATCAGGACAGACCAATAACAAGTAAGGAGACAATCAGTAATAAACAGTCCCCATCAAAGAAATCCTCAGGTGCAGATGGCTTCACTGGTTAATTCTACCAAATATTTAGTATTTTATTTCTTTTTGGGGTTTTTTGAGACCAACTCTTGCTATGTATTCCAGGCTAGTCTTAAACTCACCATGTAGCTGAGGTTGGCCTCAAACTCAAGAAAAATTCCTGCCTCAGCCTCTCGAGTATTGAGACTACGACAGGTGTGTGCAGCCACACATAGTTTTACCAAACATTTAAAGAAGAGCTAGTGCCATTCTTCCAAACTTTTCAAATAACTGAAGAGGGAGCATTTTAAAACTTATTTCATGAAAATAGAATTATTCTGATAAAGTCAGAAAAGGGATAATAACAAAACTACAGGCCAATACCACAATGAAGGTAGATGTAAAAACATCAACAAACAATACTAGCAAGTTAGTATTGAGAGATGATAGCTAGCTGGTAGAGTTTCGTATCGGGGGGACAAAAATGACCTACGTTGGACTGTGGTTATAGTTGTACAATTTTGTTAATGTGCTAAAATCTATAGACTCTTACATTTAACTTTGCAAACTGTGTGATATGTAAATTTTAGTTCAGTAAAGTTGTTTTACATTTTTAAAAATACTAGTCAGTTGAACTCAATAGCACATTAAATAAACCACACACCATCAACAAGTGAGATTTATCTCTGAGATGGGTGCACAATGTTTCAATAGGAGAAAATAAATCTGTGATATACATTAATAAAAAAAATCTCCTCAATAGGTGCAAAAAAAGCACTTAACAAAAGTCAACATTAATTCACAAAAGAAACTCAGCAAATCAGAAATACAAGGAAATTACCTCAAAATAATAATGGTTATGTATGAAGAGCCCACAGTGAACATCATACTCAACAATTAAAAAAGGAAAAGAAAAAGAAAACCCTGAGTATTTCCTCTAAGACCAGAATAAAGGGAAGGATGCCTGCTCCTGTCATGGCATGGAAGCCATTTTCTATTCTGCACAGCACTTGTAAATTACAGCCAGAACACCCAGGCAAGAAAAGGAAATTAAAGGCATCCCAATCATATTTGCAAATGGGATCTTTAAGTAGAAAAGACTAGTCTCTGGTAGCCATTGTTAATCTCCTGTGGTTGTTTTGAAGACCTGTATTGCTTGCAGTGTTCTGTTCTGAAATGCTATGTTGCGTTTGACTCTATTTTGTTTTGTTTTGTTCTATTCTCTTTAAAATTAAAAAAAAAGAAAAAATCCTAGTCTCAACAAACAACACACAAATTCCTTAGGACTAATAAAGAAATTTGAAATTCAATAAAGTTGCAAGATGCAAATTCAACACACAGAATTTCTATACATTAACAACTGTTTATCTGGAAAATAAATTAAGAAATCAACTGTTACAGTAGCATGAAACAGTCTCAGGAACAATAAGGAAGTGAAAAACATTGTCTCAAGTTATTTTTCTCTCTTTGCTGAGAGAAAATAACGGATGCCCAAAATGAAGGCAAGAATGGTTTATTTAGCTTTCAGTTTGTGGAGTTTTCAGTTTATAATCAGCTGGCTCAAAGGCAGGGGAGCATGGCTGAAGGGCAATACTTCAAGCCAGCAGCCATCAATAGCAGGCAGAGCACAAGTGGGGTGGGGATGGAGGCAATGACCAAGCCTCTTCTCCTTATATTGCAAACAGGCTAGCCACCACCTCCCCACCCACCAGGGCAGGTGTAGCACTCACACCACCTCCAGTGCCCTCCTCTTTTGCACAGGCTGAGGATATTTACAAAGTAAGGATCCTGGCTCCCTGCTGAGTCTCTTAAATTTCTAAACTTCTCAAGTTGACACAGCATATCACCCATAATAGACATTACAAAACAGATGAAAGAAATGAAAGAATAGCTTTTTCACTCATCAGCTCATCTAGCTCTGAAGGGTCACTCACTGTCATCTTTATGTCAACCATTTTTATTACAAGATTTATTAACAAGTCACAGATTTTCCACAAGTGTTTCACTAATTTCAATTAACTTCTCTGGATAGAGAACAGAGTTCACTGGCAGTTTTCACATTTTCTTGCCTTTTCAATTTTGTCCTAACTTCAGGCAAACAGTAAACATCTCACAAAGCTTCCTGCACAAAATCACTGATTCCCACTGTTCCAATACCATTTTCTGTTGTTACCCATTCATGTTTCTCTATAAATTTATGCATTGTGAGCATAGCCAGTCAGGACCCCAGCATTTCCACAGTGCCACCCTGCAGCCACCAAGTGAATCTACCTGGGACAGTGTGTGATGGGTACTGAACTCCCAGCCACTCACTCACAGCATCACTTTAGCAGGGGTCGCACAGCACAGGATGGGCTGGGGCATGCAGGTATTAATCCTGATTCTGAGGGTTATCTGCAAGAACTGAAGTCATGATTTTGAATATAAACAGGAACCATTTACAGCACTATTAGCACACGAGGCAAGAAACAAAAATGAGCTAAATGTGCATTGACATACCAATAAATAAAGAAAATGTATGTATACACAAAGGAAAGTTATCCATTCATAGAAAATGAAATCCTACATACATTACAGGACTGATGGATTAAGATGATGAATGAAACAAAGTAGCCATAGAAAATTAAGTACTGTTATAGGAATCTGTGCCAAAAAACCAACCATAGCTATAATTATGCCATTCTGATTCCAGTGCTGTATGGTGTTTTGCTTTTTATGTATCAAGTAGACTGGCATTATTATACAAATATTTTTATTTCAGAATGGTTCAGTCATCCATTCATAGAAATGTGGGCTAACTGAACCAGGCTATATGGCATATATAATCACATACGAAATGTTCTATCTTGCAGTCATGGCCATTAACAAAGTAATAATAATCAGCTGTCTTGATATAGCATCCAGGGAGAGGAATCACAAGGTTATTTGAGGTAGTTACATATGCCTTTATTTACCATCCTATACATGAACAAACAAGTACAAGAATACACAGGAAGATATAAAAATTCTTTTTCAATTACAGTATTAAATAACCTATAGAATTAAATAACCTAAAGTGACTATCTTCCAAGATTTTAGCTCTTCCAAGATTTTTTCCTCTAAAGTTGGTGTCTAAAAATATTACCATCCCATCTTTGCAGGTCTCCAGTCCATGGAATGTTCTTTACACCCTAATTTCTATACAGCCAAACAGAAATGTAATGCATTGACACAAACAACCAACAGAAACTATTTCATAAGTAACTTACTGTGTGGCAGGTATCCTTTTAGGTGCTAAAGATACAGCAGTTGTCTTAGTCACTTTTCTCGTTGCTGAGACAAAACGCCCAACACCCAAAGCTAAAGGAGGAAAGGTTTACTTGGCTCAATTTGTCAAGGTTTCACTCCAAAATTGGCCAGCTCCAAGGTAGGGTGGCTTGGTAGAGGAGAAACACTTCATGATAGGTGGAAGACAGCAAAAGTGAGTAAGGAACCTGCAACAACCCTTTCTTTGTTCCTTGTGTATTCTCCAGGCTACCTCACACCCTTAATCCCTAGCAATAGACCATGGATCAATCTCAGTGTCACACACTCTAGATTCGGCCACCTCTGAAAAGCCTCACCTATGACTACAGGAGGCTTTGCAGGGACAACTAGGCACAAGCCCTAATAGCAGTGAACAAATTTCTCACAGGAATTTACTGGGTTCATCTTTACCAAATTATAGTTGTTCGTTATCTAACATAGCCTTAGTCATGAGACTTTTCCAATGCACTTCCCCACTGCTTTTGACTGACTTCGTTACTTGTTTACTTTAAGGTTCTTCAACATAATTCTTCCATTACTACCCTAGGAATCTGTCAGTAACTCCATTCTGTTTCCTGTATAGTAATATTTTAAATGTCTTTGCTTTATTTCTTGATAGGAGATTTTCACAAGTAATCTGCTGTCAGTAATTATCCCCATCACATTTCCCAATGAGATACTCAATTCCTCCTGAATGGCTAGTTTTCTACAACTAAGAAGAAAGTGGAAAACAACTGTTGATTAAAACCCAATAAATCACAACTCTTTTAATGGCAGTTTTATTTTAAAAAATCAATTCAAATTCCCAAATGATACTTTGACCTTTAAGAACAATCACTCAGTAACTATAAAAATTCAAGAGCACACCATGTTATTTTGTTGTTGTTGCTGTTGTTTTAATACTTTAAACATTTTCCATTTACAAGGTGTATAGAGATTTAAATATTTGGGCATATATAAATATTTCAGAACAGTTGCTAGGGCTTAGCAAAATTTGTAATTTAATGTTCATCAGCACTCAAGTGAGCAAGAAAACCAAGATTGTTATTTTCTGCTTTTCCAGAATGATTCATTAATGCCACAATACTTGTCTAACTTAACTCCTTGTTATGTTCATTTAACAGTTACTTTGTCCTGAAAGTAAATATCATATAAAATATTACCTGTCATAACACTTAACTTCTAGTTACTTTGTAATGGGTTAGTATTTTTTTTTTTCTGGCACCGGGGATTGAACTCACGACCTTGCGCTTGCCGGGCAGGCGCTTAGACCGCTGAGCTAGATCCCCAGCCCTGGTGTTTTTGAGACAGGGTCTCACTATCCCGTTCAGGCTGGCCTTGAGCTCACTTTGTAGCCCAGGCTGGTCTCAAACTCACAACGATCCACCTGTCTCAGCCTCCCAAATGCTGGGATTACAGGCGTGAGCCACTATGCCCAGCTAGGGTTAGTAGTTTTTGATAGTAAGACTTACCATATTATGGTAAAAGCACCTAAGGGCAGCATTCACATGTCTGTCTACTCAGAACCACACTCCATCACCAGGGGTCCAGGAAAGGAAAACATGCTCAATACTAGATTTTACTTAAATAAGACCAAGCTTTACTTAAAGTAAAACTATAATTTAAAAATACATTAGTAATTAGAGGAAAATGGGAAATTCTTAATCAAAAGGAAAAACAAAATTCAGTATATAAATAACAAAATGGATACACATTTAACAACAACAAAACTTTATTGAATTACAAATTTTAAAATGAATCACTTAATTTAAAAATGAGACTATTTTAACTTTATTATTCTTAAACCCATTCTCTCAAAAATGCACTTTACTTTTCAAATGATAAAGCAAATGGTTCAACTGTGAACTAACAAAGCAGAAGTGGGTTGGTACCCATGGGCCAATCCTTATCATGGACATTTAAGTTATTTCCTGTATTACCACAAAATGATTTTCAGTGAAGATACCGGAAGAGAGAAGCAAAGGAGAGTGCAAAGCACGTACAGAGGTCTTTCTGCAGGTCCAGCATGATAGATTGGAGACTTTGTACTGGTAGCCTTTAAGATGTGCTACAGTAACTGTACCCAGGAAACTATGTGAAAATCATTTTTTCTTATTCCTAATAGAACAAATGGTATATACTTAAAACAAAAAGTAAAACTTAATTATAAGATCTGTACTGTAAGACTACTCGCTATAGCCCACATTTCTAGTTGGTTCACAATCTTACCAGATAACAGAAAAAGCCAACAAGTAAGACTCAAAAATACCTTCTACTAATCTCCATATGAAAAGACCACAGCTTTAATGACCTATACAATTTTTATGCTTAATCCTTGGTCAGTATAGATTTCAAATCATAATAAACTGTTTCAAATCAGTCATAAACTGTTTACAATAATGACACTATCAATATGCTAACAATGTCTTCCTAGGATGTCTTCCTGTGAGGGAAAAAAAATCATCAAAAGCTTTTATTCTTTGCCTGTGAAAGGATTTATAAAAGTCTACTACACTATTTTAATTTCTGCAAAACTAAAATATACTACAAAAGTCAAACAGGTAAATAAACAATAAAACCAAACTGATTTTAACAAAGCCATATTTCCAAAAGTAAACTCTATTAAGAACAAGTAATATACATGTACAAGAAATGATGAGCAAGGGTTACAGATGCAAAATAGTATCTTATTATTGCAGGTTTGTGAACATATAATAAAATCAAAATCAGATACTATTTCAAATATGTACAATTTAGATAAGCTGGACAAGTATTATTTGAATACATATCATTTGGTAAACCTAAAATTATATTACCTTTTTTCTTCCTCTAATATTTGTAGGTACATGCCAATATGAAAAAAGTAATTTCTATTTATGTATTAACAAAGAACAATTTCTACTATGCATGTTTCGTAAAAAGTTAAGAACACTTCAAGAAAAAAATAAAAATAAATTGTCAAAAGTTTAATTGATAAAAGATTAATATCAACTTACTTATAAAAATGAAAAAAGAAGTACTGAAACAGATGCCATACAATTACTGTATGGTTTTCCTACTAATCTGAAACTACAGAAGGCATTTGAGGAAGGGATGTTAGATTAAAAACCAAAAACTAATTTGTGGGATGTATGTCATTTTAAAAATCTGACTTGCAGAAAAACTAATTGCTTGCCCTAGTTTTAAAGCTAATTACAAAATCCATTTTCTTAATGGTCCAGATCCAATTCTTCCAACTCAACAGAACTGTCAACAAAGAAGAAATATTTTTATGAGAACTTTAAACAAATAAAGATATATATCTCCCATTTAGCATATACCTTATATTGTTTTTTTAAAAAGCATGTTTGAGAAGACATGGTATTTTTTTCATACACAGTTATCACCTATCTTAAATGTTTTGATTTTCCAACTCAGTAGGAGTAGGTATGGTAGCATACTCTGTAATCCCAGCTGTTTCAGAGGCTCAGGTAAAAAGATCACAAATTCAAACCCTGCCTGGGCAACACAATGAGACTCTCTCAAAATTTAAAAAGGTCTGGGGATATAGCTCAGTGATAAAGCATTCCCCTAGCATGCAATAGGCTATGGATTCAGATTAGATCCTCAATAATGAAACAGATACAGAGAGACAGACACAGATGGATGGACAAAGAGATAGAGACAATGACAACAGGCAGACAATTTATGCATGGTGGCATGCACCTGTAATTTAAGCACTCTGGGAGACTGAGGCAGGAGGACTGCAAGTTCAAGCCAAGACAGAGTGACTTACTGAGATTTTGTCACAAAATTAAAAAAATAAAAAAGGGGCCAAGGAGATAACGCAATGTGAATACTGTGGATTCAATCCTCAGTATCAGCAAAAATATAAAAATAAAAACTTAGAAAGCATAACTGAAGAACAATATGAAAACATTTAGTAGTTTTTACTAAGTACCTCTTTTCTTAATGATTTTAGTTTTTAAAATTAATTTCACTCAGCATTCTGTACCAAAGTGAATGTTTTGAAACTCATAAGATATTATGCCAGAACTTATGGCACAAACTGCCTATTTTCAAAACTATACTAAACACACTCATAATAATAAAAATGATCCAGCATGCAAAACAAATACAAGAGTGCCACATAGACAAGCAAGTTTGCTTTAAAAAAAAAAGGAAAAAAGTGACTGACCTGAAGTTTTGTATATAATAAACAAGTATTGGACTTAATCCTTACATAGTATCTAGAGCCAAAGTCCCAAACTGTATTTGTGGAAGAGATTTGTCCGGTTTAAACCACCCCCAACCCCACCTGGCACTACAGATAGAACATAGTGTTTCTACAGTGCTCTTTTTATTACTTTTTTAATGGAAAAAACGTAATAAGGTAATAGGAAAATAACAATATTTAATACATTGCATATTGTTATTTTTAAAATAGTACCATACTCATAAATGAAATAAATCAAACTTTCATGTGTAAACACATCATCTTCCTAGTGTAAGAAACTGAAAGACTCAATAAGATACAAAACCCCCAATAAATATGGGGAAAGGGTAAGAAACTGCTAAAGGAAAAAACAACTCAGGGAAAAGGAGAAAAGAAGGAAGGGAAAAGAAAAGATAAAAATTTGTATATATATACATATGTGTATATATACTTAAGATTGATAAGATGATTGTACTACTAATTTTATTAGTTCTTAGAACAAAACAGTTAACATTCATAGGACTGGACCAATTCTGTATGCCTATACCTGGTAAACTGAGCAACTCTTCAAGACAACTATAGGAAATAACCTTTGGTATCTTCCCATCATCTAGCTTAGAAAGCCTATATTGTTACTGTTTTGGGCCCTTCATTATTGTTATTTATCTGTCTCTATTGTTGTTTTTCTTGTGCTTTGTTCTGCTACTGCCTCTAGCACAGAAAGGACAGATGTACAAGTATATGCTTATACATGCTAAGAACTACTCCTAGAGTTTACAAGAGCAGA
>RJWT010055332.1:0-10170 GCA_004365215.1 Cuniculus paca
TATTTTTAAGATATTATAAATATATTATTTGTTTTATATACCCAACATTGTATTTCAGCTTTGAGAAATCAAAATAGTCATTTTTTGCTTTGCTTTAAAGTCTTTGAGTGTATCTGGAAATAACATTGCTGCTATAAGTCATCTTTAGAATGTTTAAAAATCTTGCTTTCTAAATTAGTTTGTAAGATGTTACAATAGCATTTGAGTAAAAGCAGTAAACTGATTTTCCAGTAGTTTGCTGTGGTTACAACATGCAAAGAAAATAGCCTTAAATACTTCATACTTCTCAGAAACTAAAGCAGTGCTTCAAGCTTGTCCAGCCCTGCTCATCTTCTCCTCTTTCCTTTGCTTATTATTGTTGTCTCCTGGAATGGCTTTGTCTTTTACAAAGCTCCTTTGAGACTTTGAAGTTCTCTTTAGCCACTTAACGTTTCCTCACACTGCAAGCTTTCCAAAAGAAAACCTGCCATCCTGACAATAGCTTTTTCTGCCCTCTGTTGCTTTCACACCTGTCCAATCTCTGATGATGAATTTAGGGGATGAAGTGGTCATTTCTTATTCCTTTATTATTCATTATGAGTTATTCTTGTTTCAACACTTACATACTTCCTTGAATGCAAGGACTAGTATTTTATATTCTACTAAACTTAGAACTATGCACATTTCAGTATGAGGTACTCGCTGAATGATTCCTTTGATTTAAACATCATGTTTAGTTACCTATTGTTTTTGCTGTCAGAATTACATAGAATGTTGTTTACCCAAGGATATTTTCAAGCCCTTTAAACTTGCTTTAAACCAGTAACACGTAGTAAAAGACTCTCTTGTTTTTGTTTTTATTTTTTTCTTTATAGAACATGATTCCTTGTGATTAGGAATCTGAGGATGAAAGAAAGTTAGAAAGAAAACATTTCATCTTCCTGCTAAGTGCATAGGGCCCTTGGGTCTTTTAACTGCCACATCTAAATCAATTGAACAGATATTTTCACTAAAAGATGAGATGTAGTTTCTGAAATATTGAAAAGTTCCTTTGTCGAATTGTTATCACTGTTTATGTTTTACATCCAACAAAACCCCAAGTATATTTTTATTTAGTTTTGGTTGCTTTGAATAAGCATGTGGCTCATACCTTCTTACACGTGTATAGAGTTTTAAGGAGGAAATACACGAGTTTCATAAATTCATTGGTTTGATTTTGGTGTAATTTTTATTGTAAAATTTCTATTTCAATTTAATCACATTATATATGGAACTGGATTCTAAAAGAAAGTAAATAATCTATTGAAGGTAAATTAAGTATTCTGCAATGTGCCTATGTCTCAAGTCTTAAATACGCCTAATTCATTTCTTTTATTGGCTTAAAATTGTTTTCCTAGGAACTAGGAAAAGATAATCACGTATATGTGTAAGATATTTCAGTGCTAGTACATTGTGAGTCTACTTAAAAGTTAAAATTACAGAATCGAGAGTTTAGTAGTAATAAAGCTCTTGTAGGTCAGAAAAACTGGGAAAAAGGTAGAGGTTTTGCTCAAAGTGCACTATTTACCAGACTGAAGGACATTTGAGGTCAACTCTTGACAGAAAATTCTGGAGAAAGAACAGTCACACAGATTACTTTCAGGCAGATCAATAGTTGGAAACTAGAAAAAGATAAGTGGTGACTATCCAAGTCCAATTTTGACGGGACTAAGAAATAGTATCTGGCTGATCATAAAAAGGAAGATTTCTGAGACTGCAAATTTAGGGTGAAATTTTATTTTCTTTGGAAACATTTCCCTGAGTGATGCAGATGATCCAGGCAGGGGAGGAGAGAAGTACTGATTATCTAGACTTAAAGAGGCCTGTTTCAAGGTCAATTTTGGAACCAAGAATTTATGAAGAAGGTCCTTAGACAAAGTGAACAATATCCAATACCTCTCAGTCTCCCACTGGTTCAGTCAAAACCAGATCCTTGCATTAGCGGTAGCATTGTGTTCTATTTTGAAGACATCCACCATCATGTTGTAGGAGGGGGAAGTCACAGTGTAGGCTGGGGTTTGAAGTTATTCAAATTCCGAAGATCTTTTTAATTCTATACCTGCTCTAAAGTCACTACAAAATTATATGCCACATCATGAACATACTGAGTACTGTCAGTTCTGTAATCTGTAAAGAAAAGGTTATGGATTTTCTTTTTTTTCTTTTTTTAATAAAGGCTATATGTTTGTCTTATTACATAAGAATTTGTTTGTTTGTCTTATTATATAAGAATTTTGTGAAAAAGGACAAATCCAAATGCAACATTTTAGTGATACCCATTAATATGTAAAGTCAATCTTATGACAGCTGGATGTTGATTTTAAATTTTGTCTTCCTAGAGCAGTAGTTTGAAACTTTAACTGTTAAAAAAACCACCTGAAGAACTCATAAAAACACAGCTTGTTGGGCCTCATACCTGTTTCTCATTTAGACAGGATAGAGCATAGCATTCTTTTTTTTCTTTATTTCATCAATTTTTTTTTCATTTTTATGTTTTAAAAAAGTTTATTAGTAATTTTCCTATTATGTGGAATTCCAGCACATATATAGCACATCTCAATTCTTTTTCTCCCTTTGCCTCTGCACCCCTCTTTTTACCGGCTTCAGATTCATTTATCTCATAAGTCCTTATAAAGCTAATTATCATCCATACAGATTAAGAACCAGATTAATAGACCAAATACATAAAGAACACATAAGAGAGTTGTACTAAATCAATACATGCTTTTAGAGACATTGTCTATGGTGGATCACAGTAACTTTTTTCCCTCTTTTTTTTTCCCTGTTATTTGTCTTTTATATTGTACTTTATTTATATATTGAGTTTTTTTTACATAAGTGCAATATTTAAGTTCATGTGTTTGATTTACCTCACTTAACATTATGGTCTCAAGGTGCATCCATTTTTGTACAAATCAAGTTTGTCTTTTAATGGCAGAGTAGTGTGCCATTGTATATAAATGCTATAATATTTTTATCCATTCATCTATTGATGGCCATATAGTCTGCTTCCAAGTTTTAGATATAAATTGTGCTACCATAAACATGGGTATGTATGCATTACTACAGTATGATGTCATTAACTCTTTTGGCAATATACTTATAAGGGAAATACCTGGGTCAAATGGAATTTCTAGTTTTAGTTTTCTGCAGAATCTCCACACTGATTTCCATAGTTCACACTCCCTCCAACAATGATTTAAGTATTCCTTTTTCCCCATAGCCTTGACACCATTTATTATTGGTTGATATTTTGATGATAGCCATTCTTTCTGTATTTAGATGGAATCTCAGTGTTGTTTACATTTGCATTTTGTCAGTGGCCATCTATGTTGAACATTTTTCGTGTATTTATTCGCCATTCATATTTCTTCATCCAAGAAGTGTCTATTCATTTCATATGTCTATGTTTTGCCCAAATTTGGCTGGTGGTCTAATTTTATTAGTTTTTCTTTCATGTATTCTAGATTTTAGTCCTTTATCTGAGGAGTAGCTGGCAAAATATTTTTTCCATTCTGTAAGTTGTCTGTTGGTGGTTTCCTTTTCTATGTGGAAGCTTTTTAATTTGAGGTGATCCTATTTATTGATTCTTGATATTATTACTTGTGCAACCTGGGTTCCGTTGAGAAAGTCTTTGCTTGCACCTGTCTTCAAGTGTTTTACCTATTTTGTCTTGAGACATGGATCTAGGTTTAATCTTCAGCATGTAGGAAACCAATTTTCCCAGCATCATTTGATAAAAAGGCTGTCTTTCCTCCAAGGTATCTGAGTGTGCTTGGAGTCGTTTCTGCATCCTTTGTTCAGTTTCATTGATTCACAAGTCTCCTTTTTTTCCCCAATACCAGCGTATTTTTATTACTGTTAGCTTTGTAGTATGGCTTCAAATTTGGAATCATGATGCCTCCAGCCTTTCCCTCATTTCTCAGAATTGCTTTTGGTAATTTACTTGGGATTGCATGAAATCTGTATAACAGTTTTGTAAGTATGACCATTTTCACTATATTGGTTCTGTCTATCCAGGAAAAGGAGAAATCTTTCCATTTTCTTATATCCTCTATGATCTCCTTTTTCAGAGTACTATAGTTTTCATTATAGGGGATTCTCACTTCCTTGGTTAGATTAATTCCTAGGTATTTCATTTTTCTTGATACTGTTTGTGAAAGGTGTTATTTCTCTACTTTCTATCTTAGTGAGTTTGCTATTGCTGTACAGGAACACTATTGATTTTTCAAGTGTTGACTATATCCTGCTAAGCAATTGAATTTGTGTATGTACTGCTGAAGTGAGCAAGAAGCAACTGAATTTGATTATTAATTCTGAGATTCTTTTGGTTGAGTTTTTGGGGTCTTCTATGTAGAAGATCATGCCAACTGCAAATAATGATAATTTAACCTCATATAGAATGCCTCTTTTCCACTCTGTGGGCTGTCTTTTCACATTGTTGGTGATTTCTTTTGCTGTGCAAAAACATTTAGATAAGATGAGACCCCACTTGTTGATTCTTTGTAATATTTCCATGCGATCTAGGTTTTTGTTCATGAAGTCTTTCCTACAGTCATCTCTTCAGGAGGTCTACCTATGCTCTCTTCCACCAGTTTTAGTTTTTGTGATTTAGTATTTATATCTCAATCTATTTTGATTTTAGTTTAATGTCTGGTGAAAGATATGGATCTATTTATTATCTTTGAGTTCTTATCATGAGGAAAGCCAATTTTTATAGCACCATTTATTAAAAAGGCTATCTTGCTTCCAGTGAATGTGTTTGGTCTTCTTGTCAAAGATAAAGTTGCTGGGTGTGTTTGGTGTTGTTTCCACATTTTCTAATCTGCCCATTGATTTTAGGACTGTATGTTTTTTTATTTGTTTGTTTTTCTTTTTTCCAGTACCATACTTTTTTTTTTTTAAAATCAAAGTAGCTCTGTAGTATAATTTCAAATCAGGGATTGTGATGCCCCTATCTTGCCCTTATTGCCCAGAATTGCTTTAGATATTCTAGATCTCTTCTGTTTCCAAATAAATTTTAGGAATGTTTTCTCTAGTTCTGTGAGATATGTTAATGATATGTTGATTGGGACTACATGAAATCTGTGTAACAATTTTGTGAGTATGGTGATTTTCATTATGTTTTTTCTTGTTACTCAACAGCAAGAGGTAGCTTTCCATTTTCTGATCCTCTTCTATCTCCTTTTTTGGAGAACTCTACTTTTCAGTGTAAAGATCTTTTACTTCCGTTGTTAGTTAGGTTCCCCAGACAAAGGACTAATATCTAGATCATGTAAAGAATTAAAAAAAAAATCAGATTTAAACACCCAATCCAAAATCAGATAAAGAAGTATTAACAGCAAATAAATATATGAAATAATGTTCAACATCACTGGTCATTCAAGAAATTGCAAATTAAAGAGATTCCATCTCACTCCAGAAAGCATGGCTATTATCAAGAAAACCAATAACAAATTCTGGCAGAGCTGTGGGGAAAAAGTAACCACTGTTGGTGGGAGTGTAGACTGGTATAACCATTGTGGAAATTAGTGTGGATAATCCTTAAAGAACTAGGACAAGACATCCAATTTGACCCAGCTATTTCCCTCTTGGAATCTTCTCAAATAAATTAAAAGTGTCACCCCACAGAAATATATGTGCACCTGTCTTTATAGAAGCACAGTTTATAATAGCTAAATCTTGGAAACAAAATTGCCCAGCAGGTGATGAATGCATAAAAAAGATTTTTTATATAATGGAGTGCTACTCAGTCATAAAGAAAGATAAACCTGGGACATTTTTAGATAAATGAATACATCTTGAGACCATACTCTTCAGTGAAATAAATCAGACTCACATGTGTAAATATTACATTGTCTCTGTGGTGTGAGAAACTGAAAGTATAAATAAGGACCACAATGTGTAATAGATACTGTGAAATAGGGAGAAACTTTTCAAAAGGGGACCTAAGGAGAGGGGAGAAGGAAGGGAAGGAAAGGAAAAGAAAAAATGAGAAAAGAAGGATAAAATGGAAAGAAAGCTTTATAAATAAGGAGGGGAAGTGAGGTTGATGGGAGAGGTGGGGAATGAGAAAAAAGTAAGAATCACGATATACAGGTTCCCTTGATGAATTCCTTATGATGAATGTAATCATTATGTGTATTTAAATTGTACCATTAAACTTAATTTTAAAAAAGAATGCATCTTTAATACACCCTGAGTAGTTGATGTTGTTGCTGGTCAAGCACCATTCTCTGAAAACCACTGTCTTAGAGAATAAAATGAGAATAAAGAAGGTAATAATTTTTATTAGTGTTTGTCAGTATTTAGTACATTTAATACTTATGTGAGAATATTGCCAGAGGATGAAAATACTCATACATTCATAACATATATTAAAATGTTAATATGGTAGCCTACTACAAGTAGTAAAAGAGAGCCACATTTTCCTATTTTAGTGTAAAATCAGGCACCAATGATATAGTCATTAAGCAATAAGAGCATATGCTGATTTAACAGATTGGGTATCATTACCCATATAAGTATTTTAAATTTCTTTTAGAAAAACATTTTACTCTACTCTCTTTGGAAGAAATTAAAATGACAATTTCAGACTACATAGGAAAATATTAACCATTTGTCCTCCACCTTTTCATAATGGCAAAAGTCAATAACATGGGTTTTGCTATTTTGATTGTTTTTATCACTGATAAGTGAATGGGTTGGACTCTCATGGGATAGTCTCAAAATACTTTGTGTGTTATTTAATTCATTAATGCTAAGAATTCAACACAGTATTCATTGGCTAATCTTTTTTTCTAAATTTAAAACTACGTTTTTTGTGACATAAGCAATATTCTTAGTTTTTATCTCCATGCCAAGTCTGCTTATTAGTTTCATTCAATATCCTATAAAATAATGGCTAACTGAAAGAAATACAACAATATATAATGTGAACATTTTCACTTAATAAATAAAACTTTTTTGCTAAGCTGCTTCCTAACTGCCTGTCAGTTTAATCACACAGGACCAATCATCTTCAATTGATGACAATTTAGCTCTGTCTCTCCCAATGGTAAAAGGAAATGGGTACATTTATAATTGCAGGGTAAATCTTGATTAACCCCATACACATTATTATTGTAAACTAATCTTATGTAACATGTAATTTTAGCCTGGTCAATAATATTGCATTTAAAGTTTATTCCCTACAGATAAATGAAGGTGACTAGGATTGAGGATCTCAGTGACTATCTGTAGTCTAAATCAAGTAAAACATTGAATAACAGCCATATGGTCTGAAGGAATTTAGCTTTATTTTTATTTACTCATAGCCAATTAAGCCACATCGTCAAAAAGATAAGTGCATACTGGGGAATATTTTGTTGAGAAAATACCACTTTCAAAGGGTGTTAAGGTACTTAACCTTTATTTGTCGTCTCTGGTCTGCTCTCATCACTCATTCCGCTATCACCATCTTGCTTCTACGTTTATTTCTTAGGGGCCAGGCATTTAGCTCAGCGGCCTAAGTGCCTACCTAGCAAGTGCAAGGTGGTGAGTTCAATCCCTGGTGCTGCAAAAAAGAAAAAGAAAAAAAAGTTATTGTAACAGGAATGTTTAAAAAAGGATGTATAAATCTATGTTTATTTCTTTAACACATTTGTTTTGGCAGAAAAATTTTCTCCATATTGCTATGTTACATGGGAAATTTTTTTTATTGATCTCAAAGAATGCTTATCTCAAAGATTATAAATAGTGAAACACAATAACTTTGTCTGAAGTCATCTACTCATCAGCTTTCACCAGTTTTTGATCAGTTTAAGAGAAACCTGCAGCAAATTCTGCTGATACCTTGCTGTCAAGTGTCATTTAAGAAAATGAGTTGGTGCTTTCTTTGGTTGCTTTTATCATAGCGATCTATTCTAATCTTAGAAGAATTTTGGCTAATCATATAGTTTAGTATCAAAAGGGAAGGTTGTTTTTTCAGCTCAAGAAAGTTCAGAACTCTCAGATTCTACTACGTTGTACATCTTTTACTAGTTTCCCATACATAACCTACTCATTCACTCTCTTATAATTATATACAATAAGGCCATTCAAAGTTCTTAATAAAATAAGATTGTTATCTTTTAAAATGGCTGGCACTAATTTTAGAATTACCCAATTTTAATTTCTACCAATCTTTATGCTCTTAGGATTTATGCTATTTCATTATGTTACACATAACTGACTTCCGGTTCTTTCTGACACTGGCTGCCTCCACCCAGTGATCTATGGTTGGAGGTAATCGTATTTGTATGTGGTTCAATTCCTTTGGTTTTTACAAAAAACCAGGATCTTATAGATTCAGCCAGTAAGGGGAGAGACTAATTCCTATTATTACAAATTTCAAAGCTTGAAGCAGTGTTTCATTGGCCTATCTTACCGTCAGTGAATCTCTTCCATGTAAAAACTCAGAAGTCTCAGCAAATCTTTTCCATTGTATGAAGAAAAATGTAATATATAGCAAGAGAAGCATGAAACCAATGTTTAGATAAGCAGAGAATTTGGGAATCTTGAGGATGCTCAAGTTTGTTGCTCCAGTTTTTTTTGGTCTTGTTCCATTCTCACAGTTTAGCTGTTTAGTAAGATATTTCATTATCATTCTAAACGTTTTCACATTTTGCTGTATAAAATCTGAGTTGGCTCACTGCTTACAATCAAGAATGTCCTCACTAAAACTTAAGGATAGGAGAGATCCTGATGTGTAATGTGTGCTAAGAGAACTTGGTCCAGTAATACTTTAGAGTATTATTCTAAATTGTGCCTCTTCCAAAATCTGCCCATTGGAATACACTACAGATTTTGTATATCTGAAGACTGTTTTTGTGAATTAGTGCATTTATTAAGGATAATTATTTTAATAGAATTTAAATTTGAGAAACATGTTCAAGCCAGGAAAGAACAACAAAAAAACCTCTTACTTTTATAGTCAATGGGAAGGTTATCATTTGTATTGTAAAAGACTATGCCTTAAGGGGAAAAACCACAGGGGGGAAAAAAAAGAATGTACAGTGATGTCCCTTAAGTAAATGAATGTGTTAAGTCTGAGACATACTGAGTATTTCCAAATAAAAGTTCCTCTACAGCAAACAGTTGGAGAAAGTGGACAGTGTTGTAGGCTCATATATTTTAAAGCATTTTAAAGTTAATTAAAAATGAAATATTTGTTCCTGAATAAACATTTTATAGAAGCAACAATCTTTAGTCAAATACATTTTACTCTTCACGTTAATGTGTATGGTCATTATCTTTTTAGTGGAAAACCATCTGACCCAGTGCCTGTTTTTATAAGTAAAGTTTTTTGGAACATTCATTGAGTTTTTTCCATGGTTTCTTTCACACAACAAGACAGGGTTTATGCCAGAGAACATATGTCTTGCAAAGCCTCAAGGCATATCTGTCTGGCCATTTGCAGAAAAACGTTTGCCAAACCACATTCTAAAAACACTTTTTCTGTTTTCATGGGAGAAAACTGATTATGATTTAAACATATATGTATAGTTCTTAACTATTCTTTTTTAATCATCATTTTTAAGAGAAAAAATAAAAATAGAACAGACTTTCAAAATAAACTAGTAGGAGAGTAACAATAATTAATGCATTGCATATTGTTATCTTCATAGTAATTAGTAAGAGTACAAGATATAGTTCATTGAAATCTTTAACTTTTTAAGATAAAGCATGAAATGGGTACATTTGCTTTTGTAAATGTAGAAATGGATGTGTATATTTTATAACCCCATTGTCCACCACAGACTGGATGTACAAATGTACCCATTAACTGAATTGATAAATCACCTGATTCTTATAATAGCTTCTTTAATTGAGTCTTCCTTTTGGGAAAATTCTCAGGGAATTTACACCATGTCCCTGAAGGCTGGCTCAATTTCTAATACCTGTAGATGTGGCCTTTCTCATGTACAACTTTCCTGGTCTCCTGAGACTCTAGGCATTCTGGGACCTGAGGAGGTTTTCTAAAATTTCCTCTTTTCATCGATGCTGATTTCCACTTCTAACTTTCTGACTAGCCCTCAGAACTACTGTAAGGTTCAGAATTTTTCACAAGCTTGAGGCATGGCATTATTTAAACCCTGATTCCATGAAGGTGCCTGTGTTATGCCAGCCTCA
>RJWT010055333.1:0-10170 GCA_004365215.1 Cuniculus paca
TACTGCAAAGAAGTCCAAGACATTTATTCTGTCTACCTAATCACCTACACAATCTTCCTTAGCAGCAAGACAAGGGTAAGTTTTATTCAAAATCTACTGTAAAATTTCTGTTTCTATATCTGCAACACACTTATGAATCTCACAAGTTGAAACTTATTTCCATTGCCCAGCATTCACAACTTATTAGTGAAAGCGTTTCCCTCCCCTATGCACATAAATGACAGAATCCAGACCTAAGAGGGGAATGGGAAAGAGCCAGAAGTTTGAGTATTCTCCCTTAACCTCATCTAAGATGACTTTCTTGTCTTTGGTGTTAGCAAATGCTCATTTTTTAAGATCTTCAGTTAATGAATCAAAAGGGAAAGGTTGAGATAGTTCAGGTTTCCTTCCACTCTGATACTTAGCATAAAAAATGCCTCCAGAAAAGGTAAATATAAAGTGACAGGAAAAGATCAGAGATGAGATCAGAAAAAGGAAACCTTTTCTTCTCATACTTGTGGAGCGTTACTGAGGCAACTTGCCCATGAAACATGACCCTCAGTCTGGAAAGGTGAGAGTGGGGAATCTCAAGAGGAAGCATTGCCTCCTCACCAGTAGAAGATCATGCCAGAAAGGAAAGTGAGGTACACCAGATTCAGCGTTCCCTCTAGAGTGTAGAGGGGGATCGGGGCCAAACGGTCCCAATGAAACCTGTCCTCCAAGTTTTAATAATGACTGCCAACCTATATTCTTTTACTGGCAGGTGTCATCACATGATTTATTATAGGCATGTGTCTTAGTTACTTTTCTCTTGTTGCTGAGACAAAATATCCAATGTCCAAAGATAGAGGGAGAAAGGTTTATGCAGTTTGTAGAAATTTCAGTCCATAAGTTCCTGGCTCCAAGGCAGGGTAGCGCATGGCAGAGGGGCAACCAATCATGGTGGCAGAAGTCAGAAAATGCAATGTCAATCACAAACTCTAGATTCAACCACCTCTCAAAAGCCTGCCCCCCATAACTGCATGAGGCTCTGTAGGGAACATCTAGGTGCAAACTGTAACAGTATGTATATCTTCTAAATATGAACTAGATTTTATAAAAACACCCATTTTACATCATTTCACTTCAAAGGCCACTAGGAAATGCTCTAATGTTACTCTTCCCTAGTGCTGCTGTCTAACAAACAGATCAAGCAAAGATCACCAATAAATTCAACAACAAGTAAGTTCAAATGTAACATGTACAAACAAGAATACAAAACTTCACCTGCAAAAGTAAAATGTTCAATCCAAAAAAGTCATAATTTTTTAAGAGAAAGAAGAATTTACTGAAAGAAAGAAAAGCTTCTGTCTAAGCATGACAGAAGGGGGTCTGGAAAGTGAGCTGATTACTAAGTTCACTTCTCAAGGGTGTTTTATTGAGAAAAACCATGAGGCGAGTCAAATTCAAGGTGGGACAAAACTATAGTCAACTAATAAGATTGTAAGTGTAGTCGCTTAGGTATTATTCATCCAATGAAAAATCAGAAGGTGGGCATGAGGTGAGACAAAACTATGCTAAACCAATAAGATTACAAGTACAGTTGCTTAGATAATATTGATTAAATAGGGATCAAATTGGGAGGTAAGTCACTTTAAGGAGGTTTGGTCTTCCACCCCATGGTGATTCATGCCTATTTAGAGTATCAATCACTATTTTTCATCTCAAGAGAAAGTACATGGGTGTAGTTATTCCTCTTTTCTTAAAACCTGGACTCCACTGGATGTGCCTCCAGCCACAGTTGTCTTCTGCAGTGACCTTTCCAGGGCCCAGCCCTACTGACTTCCTACAATTTCTAAATAACAGCTATCTATAATAGTCCCCCCTGCAAAAGAAGTATCCCTAACTGAGGTTAGGGGACACTAGGCATAGTTTTTAGCCAGCTGCTTTTAGCTGAGAAGGGTCAATGTAGGGACAACTGCATTCAGGGACCTTCTCCAGAGATTTAATCTAACGGGCCCCAATAGACTTCATGTTGTGGTTTAATAATTATGAACTTTTTACAAGGTTGGTTTGATGGCTCCCAATAAAAGGAGTTTAGCACATTTGTTACTGATTCCAAATATATGATCACTTGGAGTTTGGTAACCTCTAGGCAAGAATAAACAAATTTTTTGAGAAATTAGAACATGTATAATCAAAGCATGAGCACTAAATGGAAGGGCAGGTTGGGGAAAGAGCCAAGTCTAGAAACTGTTTTTTAGGGACTGGCATAGCAACTTTAACTCACTGGGTCTTAAGTCCCTCTACTGATAGAGGTTATCTATAAGTCTGTTATTTTGTTATGTCTTTCTCCAGTTTTAGCTGTAAGAAAATGAAGAGTTTTGTGGTTTTGAAGGTCAATTTTAGGTAAAGAATTTAAAGATTCTTGTTGTGTTTTTGTAGATTTTACTGTAGTTTTTAAATGACCCATAACAGTGGTCAGCTACTGGTGTAACTGGAAACTGCCAGAAGAGGTCAGCAATTGGTTCCCCTTTTTATATATATCTAGTTTATTACTATGGTATTATTTTTGTACATCTTTTGGTTATACTTTTCTGCTGGATGTTTAAGTCCAAGCTAAAGTGAGACCTGTGTTAATTAAAATTAACCTCTTGCTGTCTATCAAATTCAGTTAAATCTCCTCAGGCATTACTTTGGAGCCCCATGTGGAGCCTCTTAACTCCTCTGTCATTGTCAGCCATCAGGATGAGTCATGGACTTGTTTGCTCATGTTGCTTTCTGTGAAAGCATGGGACACATTCCCTCTTGGTGACTCTCCTTTGGCACACTGTACATTTGTTGATTCTTGTCCTCTGGGGACAAGCAATCTCCTTACTCAGGAGGTTAGGTGACTCACAAAAGTTGTAGGATCTCATAAAAAGGTTCCTTCATGTCCTAGGTCCTTGTTGACCCTACAGGGCTAGGGCCAAAATATTGGTTGTTCTCTTAGCCTAGTTATCTGTTTATTTTTAGTCTCTAAACTTTAGTTGTTGAACACCCAGGAGAGAAGACCAGTGACATTAGTTTTGCAGTCAGGGTAGTGAGTTTAACAATTATAATTTTATCTGAATACCAAGCACTTTGAAATACACAGTATAGCTGGAGGACAGTTATTTCTTATCAACTGTGGTTGTTTTAGTAGTTTAATCCCTGCAGAATATTAACAGACAACAGTTATTTAGTTTTACAGAGAAAACTTGAGATCAAAAGCCTCACTTAGTATTTCAGCATGCCAATCCTGACATTATCTTTGTAACATACTTAGATGTCCATTTTAGGATAGAGTAGCCTTTTCAGTCAAACATATTCATCTGATCACAAGACATTAAATGGCACAAAGAAACTCTCATCTAATTTGTTATCCTTTAGTAGAATATCATCTAAGGAGAACATACTGGCCTATAAATGTATCTTAGAAGTTTATAATGTCTAGTCTCTAATTTTAGTGTGTGACATTATTTGGACTATTTGGTGCCTGACTATCTCTAAGTATAGTGACACACTGGCAATCTCATGCTGGCTTGACATGTACCTCTGACTATAAGTAGCTGGAGCACAAGAGAAAGGCAAGTACTTGAGTATAAAAGAAATGATTATCATTATAATCAATCTTGGTTTTATATCTTAGAAGACCTGTACATCCAGAAAGCATGAATACATTTAGTACATCATGAAATTAGCAACGGTGAGTATCACAGCTATGCAAACCCCTTTGTTCCTCAATTTAGTTTTGCACCAATAGCATCTTTTAATGAAATCTTGTTTTTCCCACAAAAAACTTAACCCTCTGGTGAAGGTCAATGTAAATATACTACAATAATATGTCTAGCAGCATTTATTAGTGTGTCTCCCATAAGGCTAAGGAAATTATTGGGGTCCCATTAGTGAAAAAGACTGGAAGAAAATATTTCAGGCTTCTGCTTCTTTATTCACCAACAGAAATCCTGTCCAGCAGTTTCCCTAAACATAAAGGGTCCCTATTGAATTATCATACAAAATTTTGATGACTTATGAGAATGAGATCATAAAAATTAACACATTATTTTTTGACCAACAAAAGATTTTTGAAAAAAAAAAAGATTTTTGAGTTAGTGTACACAGACAACAATATGTATCGCATTTGTAAAGCCAGTCTTGACATCATTTTGAACAGCTGGCAACCTGGGTGGGTACATGTGTCTAACTCTAATGACATTTATAAGCCAACTTAAGTTATAGATAAATATTTTAAAAATCTAAAAAGGCAAAAAGAAAAAAGTTGTTAAGATCATACAAAAACAACTGTAATTTTTGTAATCAGTCACAAATTGAACTGACAGACAGGCACACATAAGATAATTGTTAATGGACCAGAGTACATGCAGATGTATTTGGCCAAGTTGAATTATGGTAACTCTTTTATAATTTTTAAGTTTGTAACTGTAAATAGACTAGTCAGAACTTCTTGTAAATTAATTAACAGAGATCTCTTGTAATAAGAATCAGAAGAAAAAAAATCTCTTACACCTGTGAAACCAAAGGCAGTTTTTAAAATGGGTTCTAGGTTAACAGTTTATCTGATTGAAATAGCTGGCTATACAGTATACTCATTGTTGCTTTGATAGCCATAGTTGTTGCATAGTCACCACTGATGGCCAAAACTGCTGTTTTGATAGCCATATGTAACTGATTCCTCTATTACAACAGATTGTTAAAGGTAAATTTAACTATTTCCATGCAGGTCAGGTTTGGGTGTAGAAAGAGACTAGGTGACTTTGGAGCTAAGTATGAATTTAAAATAGTAGGGGAAGAAGGTCTACCTAGGTTTCAATTTTTCCTGCTGTAAACGTCTAGTTATAAGTTTTTTTTTTCCATTTTGCCTATGACCCTTGGACTGTACTTAGCTATAGGCCTGTTTTTTAGAGTCTCAGTTAGCATATCTATGACAATAGGAGCTAGACTGTTAAGATATTCTGGAGAGAAATCCTGATGAGAGGCAGTCCTCTAGGGACTACAACTGTGCCTATATTTTAATATTTGTTCTCATACAAAACTATTATTAAACTCATAAGATTCCCTAGAAATGTTTTGTTCTATCAAATAATTTATCTGTGTTATAAAAATCAGTTAGTCTTCTCTGTGCTATAAAAACCAGTCAGCAGGGCTGAATCTACAGCTCAGTCGTACAGTGCCTGCTTGCAAGTGCAAAGTCCTAAGTTTGATATCCAGAAAAAAAAAAGTCAGCATCATTCTTGAGGGGAGAGATGAGTTAATCTCCAGTTCTCCCTAGGGACTAAAAGACTGATAAACGTAAACTAAACTTGTATATCTGTTTTTTGAGAGCTTCAAGATTAAATCTAGACCAGATTTTTGAGTTTCTCTTTTTTTATTTTTTTGTCTTTTTGAGACAGGGTCTCACTATGTAGTTTATGCTGACATTGAGTTCACTTTATAGCCCAGGATGTATACCAGTTTCTAATATGACACAGAGATAGGGAAGATCGGTTGCACTCTGGAAGGGCCCCAGATGGGGGGAAATGCACAATTCTGGAAACTTGGTCCTGAAATTCATCAGCCATGGAGGAGAGAATTGCCTTGGACCAAGCACTGTGAACTGTGTTATTTTTCAGGGCAAGGACAGTGGAGAAGGGACAGAAGAGCAACTCCAAGTATGGCCCAAGAACAAATCCTAACCATCTCACATGTAGAAAGACAATTAAGATCAAGAGCTTTCCCAGGGTGAATCTCTAATCCTTAGCAAAACATGCCTCTAGAGACAAAAGTTATGGTTGACTCTAACTGTATTACCAAACAAAAATAAAGCCAATAATCAAAGGAACTGAATGACTGTTTTTCAAAACCTTTTGAAAGATAGTAAGAGAAAATGAAAGTGTTCCAATTATATTGTTTAGGGATTATTTTCTAATAAGTGACTATGAATCAAAAATCCTAAAATCCTAGCCTGGAAAAGAGATCTATCACATTCTGGGACAGACAGAAGCAGGTAATAGTCCAGAAGAAATCTCTGCTCTAGGAAAAAAAGGTCTTTGAGACATTTTGAGTTTTCTAGCCAGTCATCTAGGCAAATTTCCTTTACAGCAGTGCTAGCTAGGCACTATTTAAATCTACTCTGAAAATATGTGTCCCTGGGTATCTGTAACACACTTAAGAAGCTCACAGATTAAAGTTTTTACCCATTGTCTCTCATTAGAAGTCAATACTTTAAGTGTAACATTATACCTTCTCAACCTAGTTTATAGATCTGAATAAGTCCTCTAAAGACCTCAATGTAGAGGCTGGGAATATAGTTCACAGCACAGTACCTACCTGGCAAGCACAAGGTCCTGAGTTCGATGCCCAGTACAAAAAAAAATGATTTCAATGTACTTATCAGGATCATCTGAAACCTTTCCTGAATCTCGCCTGATCTGTTTTGGGTTATTGAGAAAGAAGGGGCACATGAACATGGATAGTTCTAAATACCCAATTTACTTCCATTAAGGGATATTGTCCTTGAAGAGCTTGAACAAAATTTGCTAGGATGGATACAGCCTCATGGAGGCTTTAACTATGGTTGGCCTAGAAGTTCCATACTCAAGACCCAAAGGACAAGTAGGCAAAGCCTCAGACTCAGTAACAGTGGGCAAGGCTTTGATTAAGGTTGTCTTGCCCTCAGTTTCAAAGTTTGAAGAGTAGTCTAAGGCTCAGTGATAATGATGCCTTAAGGGCCAGAGGAGTCTGGTTTTCCTGTGGCTCACATTTATATTTGAACATAAGTAAGGATTATTTCTTTAATGCAAAGAAAATCTGTGCATAAGGCAATTTTCACCATTTTTCCTCTTTCTTACAGTACAGTTCTGGTTGTAAAATAGAATCATAATCAATAATTCCTTTTGCATTCCATCTTGGCTCTCAGGGGTAAACTGTTCTTTTTTAATATGTGAGGATCAAACTTCCACTGGTGCTTGAAAGTACATTTCAAAAGGGTAAGAGATTTTGACATTGAGCTCCCTGCCAAAAGAAATGAAAAAAGAAAGAATTGGGCATCCCCTTGAATTTCTATTTGATTTCTATACCCTCATGGAATCCCTTGAGTTGACTCTACTCCAGAGCAGGTGGGTGCTGTCCGGAGAGAGACCAGAAGATAAAATTCAACAGCCTATCTACTCTTGTACTGGTTCACAATCTTATCTTCCCAGGGAGCTTGTGTATCTACTCCCATACGTGATTTTTATAAGCACACATTACAATTGATCTCAGCTGTAACAGTCATGTTTAAAGAAGGAAGCATTGTTTATCACTAAACCATTGCTTTCTAGTTTTTGAAAGAAGGAAAATACTGAAAAGTGAGTCGGAAGTAGTTCAAGCATTTCTTAACCTGAAAAGGAGATGACCTCTAGAGATAGACAATCAGGTAAAAATAGCTCAGAGAAAAATTTCACCCTGGGTCCTAGGGCAAAGAAGTCTCTAAGACATTCCTATTCTCTACCTAACCACCTAGGCAACATTTTCAAGCAGCAAGACAAGGCTACACCTTTTAAGTCCATTTAAAAAGTTTTATTTTTATCTCTGAAGCTCTGAAGTTAAACTTATACCTATACTTAGCAATCACACTTTCCATGTTAGTAAAGGTACCTTTATTAGTCTTCAGGTTCATGAAAGAAAAAAGATTTTCTTACTTTTTCATACTCTTAGTACATGTAAGGCACAAATGTAAACTATTTCTCTGATAGCTGTTTTTCTCCATGAAAGGCAAATGGTTGTTGCAAGGTACCTCAGTCTAATTTCTGAAGAGAGGGACAGTATAGTAACAAGGTGGTTCTAAAGTTTGCTCCCAATAAGTTGGAGAATACATAGGGGGAGTTTCTAACTTACTATGAGAGAAAGAAAAGTCTGATAGATAAGTGAATTTTTTCTGCTGGCTATGCAGTTAGGCAGTGGGGAGCCACTGAGTAACCTTTGGGTATCTGCCAGAGAGCAGATCTGGCCATGACAACCTCAGATGCTCTCTCAGTTTCGACTCATCTGCACAACTGGAGATCTGTCTCCAGAAAGGAATCCAGCTGCCTGTCTGGTCAACATTCCATTGGCCATTGGTTTCAATAAGGATTCACCAGAAGGTGCTGGGGAAATCTGTTCTCTGCTTTAAGAATAACAGCTGCTCTGAGTCTATTAATTACCTGGCAGAGTAAGCACTGTTTGTCAAAGTTCTATAAGGGATAGGTAAAAGTCTGAGCAAAATCCATTACATAGCACTTTATAAATTTACAGTAAAAGTTTCAAAGTCCACCAATTATCAAAGTATTTTCTTCCCTTGTACACATAAATGACAACTAAGCCTAGGAGGGGAGAGAGAAGCCTTTAGCCTAAATGTGTCTTGGTCCCTTAAGTGTGGTGCTTTGGAAATAGTTCCTTCTCGTTTCATCTTGAAGTCAATTCTTTACACTGTCTCAGGTTTAGTCTCCCCAAGAAGACTGTTGCCCAGAACACTAAGCCAGGCTTTTATGTGTGTTCTCCTGGACAGATGAAATTCCAATGTGTCATCTGACCCAGAGATGGGGTATGTATTCCTCATTAAGATGACTTTCTTGTCTTCAACATTAGCAAACACTCATTTTCTAAGGGTTAATCTTAGTTATTAAGTAGGAGGAAAAGGTTGGGACAGTTCAGAGTTCTTCTCTCTCTAATCTTACATTCCTCCCAAAAAGAGAAAGTACAAAGTGGCAAGGAAAGATCAGAAGTAAGATCAGAGAAAGGAACTCTTTTCTTCTCATGCTCACAGTGAGTTATTGAAACAACTTGCTCATGAGTCATCATTCTCACTCTAGAAAGGCAAGAATGGGAAGTCTGAAGAGCTAAGATTACCTCCTTACCAGTGGAAAATTAGACCAGAAAGGAAACTAAGGTGGAACAGGCCCACCGTTTCCCCTGGAGTGTAGAGGAGGATCCGGGCCAGTCTGTCCCAGTAAAACCTCTCCCCCAAGTGTTAAGAATGGCCACTGACCTATCATCCTTAACGGGTAGAAGGGATCCTTTGGTTTATTAATAGGCATGTGTATTTTCTAAGTATGAACTAGGTTTCATAAAAAGACCGTTTTATAGCATTTCTTCGAAGTCCATTAAGGGATGTGCTAATATTATGTTTCCCTAGTGCTGCTGTCTAAGATAACAAACCACAGCAGTCAAACAAGTTAAAACAGGTCAGACAAGGAACACTAGTAAATTCAGCAGCTAAGTTCAAACTTAGATATATAAAAACAAAACAGGAATAAAATGCCCCATCAAAGAAATATCATAATCTTATAATCTTCCCATGTTCTCAACTTAAATTTATTATCATTTTAACAAATTATATAAGAGACACAGCATGAGCATTTCTAAACAATGGGCAAAGACATAAATAGAAATTTGAAGCATAAAAATTTCAATTACCTAAGTGAGTCACAATTCATAATTTATGGGACAAAAGCAAACTCTTACCTCCATCCATTTATCTTGGTGGAAGTCCTCCAAATGATATAGGGGAAAGAAACTCCCAACCTGTTAGATGCCCAGTACAAGCTCATGTTCTTCAAAACTGAAGGATGAATTCTAGGAACAATCATTGTTAAGAATTTATAGAAAGGAAGAAAAGTTCCTGTCTAAGAGAGACAGAAGGAGGCCCAGAAAGTGGGTTGCCCCAGAGATATGATAATTTTCCCGTTAGCAAATTAAATTTGCCACCATTTTAACAAAAACAATGTATAAACAAAGCAAGGCATAAATTTCAAGGCATGAGCAATTGACAAACAAGGTTGACAATTTGCAATTACCTAAACAAATCACAATTCAGAATCCATAAAACAAAAGCAAACACCTCCTTCAATTATTTCACTGAGACCTCCAAGAATCATATGACTTCCAAATGAAATAGGGGAAATAAATGTAATTCCCAACCTGCTAGATGTGTGATACACCAAGTTCGTGTTCCCTAAAGTGAACAAATGAATTATAAGGAGCAATAGAGGTTAAAAGTAAGAAAATGTATTGGGGAATAGGAATGGCTCCTGGAGCCGGGAGTGGTGGCTCACACTTGTAATCCCAGCACTTGGGAGGCTGAGGCAGGAGGATCATTGTGAGTTTGAGACCAGCCTGGGCTACAAAGTGAGCTCAAGCCCAGCCTGAATGGCATAGCGAGACCCTGTCTCAAAA